>JASANF010001942.1:0-57862 GCA_030248245.1 Trissonchulus sp. WLG1_4 | reverse complement strand
AGATAGTCAGGTACTGACACGTCAACACAGAAGCTTGTTTGCGATTTTGAAAGTAAAAGTGCGTTTCACTGAGTTAGTTTGCTGATCAGATAACGCTTGGACATCTGCCAAAAATTCAGCAACCGAAGCAGACCCAATTCGTTTGGAAATCAGATTCGCTGCAAGGATGCGGTTATGTTCTGTACCCAGAAGGCCAGAAGTGCACTCAGATACCCGTTTTTGTCCCGATCAGTCCGCTTGGATCCAAGAGGCAAGGCTCTGTCCATATGATGAAAGATATTCCTCTCACCATTTTGTACCTGGCACAAAGCTTCATCGGGTGGATCGCCAGATTTGAATCTTCAAACAAGAAGGCTCGGCCATCATGAGACAAAAATTAAGCAAAACTGTTCCAAAAAAGGAGATTAATTCCATGGGATTCTCTCAATCAATTAACTATCATCGCTAGTGTGGTATTGGCGCAGTGCCGCCGTCTAGTGGGGGGTTCTCAATTTTTTAGCCGCTACACCATGTAAAATAAAGCGCGGGTCACTATGCTTTACTTTGCACGGCACAGGTCACGTCACACCGTACAACAACCAACTCAAGTCAACTGACAGACAGTCAGACTAAAAACTGCGTATACGATAGTCAATATGCAAACTAACCCAACCTGCGTATGTACGCACATCACAAACAGGCGGGGCTGATGGTCACGTGACCGACACTACATTTGTCAAGAAAGGGAATGGGGATTCATACTGAAAGAACGACAGCAACATCATCAGAATGACACTTGGGGCGTTTTAAGTTCCCATCTCTGGATCTGCAGACCATGTCTAATCGTCGAGCTACTGGGCCGACAATACTTGTAGAGACTTAAAGTACTTGAAGTACTCTTAAATCCCTTTAAGGTGATAGCTGCTAACGAATGCGCACTGTTTTTCAACAAGCTAGTATTCAATAATTGTCGGTTTTAGAACACATTTTATACTGTTCAAAAGCGCTTTTTTTACTACATTTATGTTAATTTTCATTTTACAACTCTATTGTTGATTTATGTGGCGCGTGTTTAAAGTGAACCAATTTGGCCTTTTTGAGCACTTTCTATGGTGACTTTTTGAATGAGATTAAACGACAAAAGCTTTCGAAGAATGACACAAATGCTTAAAAACAAATTATCTTGATACCCTAAATCCACAATTTTTTTGATTCGTTTAATATTAATGGAAATTTACTTCTTAAAGTAAAAAAAGTATCTATTCACACGCAACTTTAAGGTTTTATATCACGCAAAAATATAAGCAATTACAAAAATTTTCATTTTGGGTCTAGAAATTTAGCGAACGTTTATTCATATTGAGTTTTGGGTTAATTTTATACTGTATGAGCTTTGAAAAGTGGCTAGAACTGTAAAAATTTCAATTCTCCTATTGTGGAGCTTGGCTTATTGGCTCGATTTGATACAAAAAATTTTTACATGCTCTCGCTAACTTCATTTGTCATTTTATGTATATGAATTAATTTTTTGCTAATTTTAAGGCCGGTTCAATGCTTGTCCTTTTCCCTGTCCTTTCGTTCTTTTCTCGTCCTTTTGTCGTCCTTTGCTCTTCCTTTTGTCGTCCTTTTGTTGTCTTTTTTTTTGTTTTTTTTTTTTTTCTTTTTCTCGTCCTTCTGTCGTCCTTTTGTCGTCCTTTTGTGCGTGTCCTTTTCACTTGTCCTTCAAAAAATTTGAGTTGTCCCTTTCTCCTTGTCCTTTTGTACTTTTGTCTTTGTCCTTTTGTCCTTGTCCTTTGTTTTTTTGTCTTTGTACTTTTGTGCGGACGTTCTAATGATTTTGTCCCTGACGTTCTTTTGAAAATTATTTTTGTCTTTTTTGGGTGGTCCTTTCTCTCCTTTTCAGAAGTACAACACTGTTATACTTTTGAAAGTGTCTTTTTGTCCTTAGCCAATTAAACTCATTTAAGTTTTTTCACCCATGATACCTGTATGACTTCAAATAAAGCCT
This sequence comes from Trissonchulus sp. WLG1_4, assembly GCA_030248245.1. NCBI lineage: Eukaryota > Metazoa > Nematoda > Enoplea > Enoplida > Ironidae > Trissonchulus > Trissonchulus sp. WLG1_4. The sequence goes on along the minus strand of JASANF010001942.1, from coordinate 55,875 downwards.
CGGTAGGCTCAATAAAGCCCTAGCCTCTGTAATAAAGCCAGAGGCAAGGCGTCCTCGAAAGAATAAAACCCCTGGGGCTTTAATCGAGGTAATACGGTATTAACTATTGCTTAATTTTAACTAAATAATTTGATTATATTGTTTAATATGTGTGTTTTAGGTATGTCAGGTATATCTTTTTTAAAGTTTTCAGTGCTTAAAGTTTTTTATGTTACTTAATTTTGTTCTTAATGGTTTTAGCTTTAATTTTCTTTGCTTTCAAATGTCTTCTTAAAAAGATTTTACTGAAATGTGGATTGAAGCCGTACGACAACGGCCTTTCATCTACAACCCAAAAGCGGAAAATCATTCCAACAGGACTGCACTTAAAAATACGAATATAATACACTTACCAAAACATATGCAAATTAACAAAAATCAAAAACAACAAAAAGTTTCTTTGACACAAAACAAAAAAACACTTTGATAGCAAAAAACAAAAAGGTAAAACAAAACAACTGGAGCAGATAAAATACAAGCGCAACTCAACCCAAACCAGTGTCTCATGGTCACATGACTTCAAAGATTTCGTAAATTTCTGGGAAAATGTCCTTTTATCAATTTTACAAAAGGACGACCGTGAATCAAAAGTTTCCAAGAAGACAAAAGGACAAGTAAAAAGGACGAGAAAAGGACGAGAAAAGGACGACCAAAGGACAAACGAACATTTATAAAAGGACGACAAAAGGACAAAAGGACAGCTTCAAAAAGGCAAAAAAATTCATCAAAAGGACGTCAAATTTTCTTCAAAAGTACAAAGGACAAAAAGACAAAAATGAAAAGGACGAGCGTGAACCGACCTTTATTCTAGAAAAAAATGTCATTTGAATCAATTTTTTCTTACGTTTAAAAAACTGCACAATCGTTAGTACCACCTTAAGGTAGCGCTCAGCAACAAAAGTCATGTTTGGCGCTCGGCTCATGCAATAAGTAGCAACACCGCTTTAATTGCATATCAAAGAGACATCAAAAAACCTATTTACATTACAGTTCAGCTTTTTAATGTGAATTTGTCAAATTTTATGACCATGTCGAATTTTCTATTTACACTATTTTGTTTTTGCCCTAGCTCAACGAAACTTCAACCGATTTTGACAATCTTGGTATCAATAGAAAGATCTTTTAAAAATCTAGACGTTATCGATCTTCGATTTTTCATTTTTATTTTCAACTTTGCAAAAAATCGATTTTTCAAAAAACAACTGTGTTTGAGCGACTACATAAAGTGCTGCGAGCCAAAATTTGAAAATTGAAAAAGTTTCACGTCTGCAATCATAGTCTTTCCTTCATTGTGAAAAGTTTCAACTCGATCTCAATCGGCAGCTGGGACCCAGGTTCAAAAAAGTAGTCAATTTCGCTACGCAAAAATGTAAGGTTTGCCCACACGTTTCACTTTTTCAAAAATTAGACCTTCTCTAGGACTGCAGATTTCCGGTTGAAAAAGTTACAAAAAGCCATACTCATTTTTTTAAGAAATTAAATCAAATATTTGACATTTGCGAAGATTTATCAGCTTTGTAGGTATTTCATTTTTGATGTGCTTTTTTTCATGGCTAAAATAATAACTTAGCAAAGCTTCAACGTATTTTTATGTTCGATACATTAATTTGAAGCTAAGAAACGGCATAGTTCAGTGATACGAGTAATCATTTTATATGGAGACGAAATTTTTTTGCTACGGCTACAATTTTGTCCAAAATATTTAAAAAAAATTATCACAATATGCACATCAAATGAAAGTTCTTTTTATTTTGAACAACTTTCCTTCAAAACATTATGCTCAAAAATGTCGCTGATAGAAATTAAACGCCAAAGTCATTTCCCCTGACCGCCACCTTAAGTACTGTGGGCGTGGGGGCCTATCTTACTTCACACATTTACATACAAAACTATTGTTGCATTCGTAGCGAGGCTCGTTAACCCCGCTAGCCCCCGTGAAGCTGCGATGGTCAGTTGTCGTTGTGCTATGCATTTCAGGCCCACGACATGAGTCCCCAATGTTCACTTCGTCGTTCAGTGGGGTCAGTTGCAGCGGCTTTTACTGTTTAGGCTGCAACAGGCTAGTGTTTGTGACCTTTCGACTTTCGACTTTCGACCGGCCAGCCGCTCAAAAACACCGTTTATGCGACCGGTCACTGACAAACTAGCGACGCCTTGTACTGCTTCAATTTGTTCCCGAAAGTTGTCCTTTATAACTGATTTTGAGTGTTATATATTGATTCTTCGTCACGTTTGTTGTCTCACCTCCTTGTCTGAGGAGGCGAGGACGAGGAGTCGCTTTACGATATTATTCCACTGGTTCAATAGGCGTTTAAGAAGCAAATCAGATGAATTAGTCACCTGTTCATGGACCTTTTCTTATTTCGCCGAAACTTTGACTAAACTTTGAGCAGTAAGCAGTAAGCACTAATGCCAAGACATATAAAGTATAAGATAAAATATAAGCCTTCACATAATTATATGAAAGTTAAAAATATGAATATTTGAAAAAAGTTTAAGAATCGTAATTGCAAAAATCTTTTTGTGAAAAAATTGTTAGTACTCTGTCAGTTGCGATTATGCCCGTATTCACATACTAACACTAACGCTTAAACTTAGTGTTTCCACTTAATGTTATAAGCGCTAAGTGTTATTCACAAACTTAAACTGCTGACATACTAAGCATACTTAAGGGGGGGCTATCCAGGTCAAAAATCAAAGTTCTCCGATTTTGCTTATTTTCACATATGTATGTTACTCCCCCAAGGCACCTCTACCTCAGATAAGAACAATTAAGATTGAAGGTGCACTTTTGGTTCAGTGCGTTTGTCAGTGTATTTCCAAAGGCAAAAGTACGCCAAAAAGCCGAAAAGTAGCCCTTATTTGAACAGTTCTAGCACAAATCACATTAAGCCAATCAGGCTAAAACTTGGCATAGTAGTAGCCCACATGTATGCGCAAAATCGTATGATTTTTGATATGTATTTTCAAATACAAAATAGAGGGCGAAATGTGAAAAAAAGGCCGTTCTATGGACCCGCCAAATTTGAGTGATTTTACATTTGACGTCATTGCTCAGGCCGTTGGCAAAAATTTCAAAAAATGGATCATAGAGGTTGAGATATGACGTTAGGCTATCGAATCATGTAAAAATCAACTTCGTCAGTGTTAACAAAAATTTCTAGTAAAGGGGCGCTTTGCAACCACAAAAAACTTTTTTTGCGCCTATGATTTACACGTAAAATTGAATTTTTGGGAGCCCCTAGTGAAAATTTAGCAAAAGCATTGGTTCCAGTTTGTTACATCTACGATGCGCCTTCCCTGGGGCTACATTGTGTGCAATTTTGAAGCGAATCGGAGAACCTAGGTAAAATTTTCACTTTTTCAGGTAGCCCCCCCCCCTTAAGCGCTAACACTTAAGGCCGATTCAGACGCTGCGATTTCACTGCGATTTTGCCGCAGCGTTTTTGCCGCTGCGGCAAAACGCAGCTTGCCGCAAGCAAAACGCAATGAACAGACGCAGCGTTTTTAGTGCGGAATGCCTGCGTCTTGAATTTGCCGCAGCGTTTTAAACGCCTGACTGCAATTCAGCCTGCGATTTCATTGCGTTTTGATGCTACGGATGTGTTGGTTTAAACAATTTTCGCGTAGCAATTTGTCATTTTTCTGAAACAGTAAAGACACAGCAAACTGGCATGCGAAACGCACTGAGGCCGCCAAGTTTGTTCAGACGGTGCGTTTCACTTGCGACACCCTGCGGCTTGCGTCGAAATCGCAGCGGCAAAAACGGACCGTGTAAATCGGCCTTAAGGGTCGCCAAACTGGTCCGCGAAATTTGTTTATGCCAACACGTCCGCAGCATCAAAACGCAATGAAATCGCAGGTCGAATAACAGTCTGGCGTTTAAAACGCTGCGGCAAAATCAAGACGCAGGCATTCCGCACTAAAAACGCTGCGTCTGTTCAGACATTGCGTTTTGCATGCGGCAAGCTGCGTTTTGCCGCAGCGGCAAAAACGCTGCGGCAAAATCGCAGTAAAGTCGCAGCGTGTGAATCGGCCTTTAGCAAACGCTCAGCGTTAGTATATGAATAACACTTTGTATGTGAATACTGGCCTATGAAAGCTTGTGGCTCAGCTCCAAACTTTACTGAATATAAATTTTGCAAACTATTTTTTGATTCTGCGCAAGACTGAAAAAATCTAAGTCTGCAAAATTCTACACTCTACATTCTACATTCTACATTCTACACAAACACTACACACACTACCTAATGTGAATGGGGCTTGCTACGTACTGGCTTTATGCCGCGCTGTATGGTTGCAGCAGTGGATGCAACGTTTGGATTGGATTTCTGAATCAAATCAAAAAAACAAAACAGGGCATTCTCACTCCATGTTTGATTTGATTTATATGCTTTACGGTACGGCATCAAATAGGGACGTACAAATCACTTCAATGCCGGTATTTTGCTTAGAAGTTAAGCTGAGTTTTTAACTTTAGCGGGATGGAAAACACGATTACACAGGGAAAAAAGTGGATATCAAAATCAAAAATATCTCAATAAGCTGTAAATGGTATCTGAATTTTTGGTAAAAAAATTCAGATATTTACCCTTTCCATTCTGATGGAATCCACAGAAAATTTACTGAATTTCCTCAGTTGTCACTTCATGCTCTGCCTTTCGCACAGCAAACAAGGGATCTGAATTTTCTGTAAATTTTTTTAGGTTACAGATTTGTCAGATGTTTTTTATTTACCCTTTCCATTCAGAGACATTTTACAGACTTTCAGAGGAATTTCAGACAAATTTCAGAGAAATTCAGGGGAAATTCAGAAAATTTCACCCAGAATTCAGAGACTCTGAATTTTATCTGAAAAAAATGTCACTGGCTTTTCAGATAAATTTCAGATACTTTTTACACGAATTTCAGAGAAAATTAAACGTACTTTTTACAGATGTAACTCCTGTAAGAAATATCTGAAATTTATCTGGGGCCGTATTCTCAAAATTACCTGCAGGTAAAGTTAGGCTAACTTTACCCACAGGTAAAGTGAAGGTAAAGTCGTATTCTCAAACAATGCTTAAAGCCAATGTGATAGCTAAGGTTACCCTTAAGATTCGGTCCTGAAAAGTGCTTTATCTTGTTTCGCAGCTAAAGTTAGTGTATTGTGCAAAATTTTAACCTCAACCGTCGACGTTAACCTTGTTTTCAATTTTAACTTTACCTTTACCCACAGAATTAACTTTACCTTCACCTTACCTATGGGTAAAGTTAGCCTAACTTTACCTGCAGGTAATTTTGAGAATACGGCCCCTGAAAAGCCAGTGACATTTTTTCAGATAAAATTCAGAGTCTCTGAATTCTGGGTGAAATTCTCTGAATTTCCCCTGAATTTCTCTGAAATTTATCTGAAATTCCTCTGAAAGTCTGTAAAAAGTCTCTGAATGGAAAGGGTAAAAAACATCTGAAAAATCTGTAATAGAAAAAAATTTACAGATAATTCAGATTCACTGGTTTTCCTGTGTCGATATACTGGGATTGTTACCAAGTATGGTCAGACTGAAGCGGGGGGGGGGGGGAATTATTGACATATCAAAGAAAAATAACTGAAATTTGCCGGTAAAATTGGGAACACTATTTTTCAGATTTTTTTCATAGGTTTTTGTAGTTAATAGAAAACATAATGAACTTTCGGTGAAACTTTTTAGATGGATTTCACGGAAAATTTACAGCTATGAAAAATATCTGAGTATTATCTGAAAAAAATTCAGAGAAAATTAACAGATCTGAAGACTATCTGAATTTTCTTGGAAACTGTTCAGATAAAATTTACAGATATGAATTTTCTGTGAAACTGAGTGCTAGGCGTAACTTGTAAAATTTCTGTGAATTTTATCTGAAAATTTTAACCGAGTTTTCAGATATCTGAATAATAATATTCGGATATCTGAAATTTATCTGAACAAACATTTGGTTTACAGAAATTTCAGATACAATTCAGAGGACTGGTTTTCCTGTGTTAGTAGATTAACAAAAACGAACGTCGACGAGGTCAGCGACAGCGAACGGTGTAATAACTAATAACAATCAATGGTCCTATTAACACAAGGTGAAATGGTCACACGACCGAATAGTCGCCATTGTCACCGAATAGTCGCCATCGTCGAATAGTTTGTTGTCAATTTTAACGCATCGTTTTATTTGCTGGCCGGGTTCTCCCTCCAGGCTAATTAAGCTTGTCAGAAATCAGAATTTTTCCTAAAAATATAGCTTTTCTGGTTCCTAAGCCTAAGCCTGAATCTAAACCCAAGCCTAAAAGCCAAAGTTTAAAAGTGAAAGTTCGAGTTAATTGCAGTTGGGGCGGGATAGTGGACCTATTTTTTTGAGTATAGCACCTTGGGGGAAGCACTTTTGCTTCAGGAACTCTTATTTCATTTTATGGATTTGGAGATATTATGACCCCCGAAATCTGAACCCTCAGTGAGGGACGTTTTCGCAATTTTTTGCGAAGCCCTTGTTTTTTTCGTTCTAATCGTATCTAAATGGTGTCAGATTAATGTTTACAATTTTTTAAAATCAAAACAACGGCTCTTTGACCAGGTTCCTGCCGAAAATTTGGCCAAATTCACCAGCAACGTCCAATTTTTGACCAAATTCAAACTGGGCTTTTATTCAGGCTTAGGTTTGGTAGACGGCTTAGGCTTAGTATGGGGCTTGCTTAGGTTTAGTAGAGGGCTTAGGCTTAGGTACTAAAAATTCGAAATTTTTAGACAAAATCGTGCCAGCTCAGGGCTCAGCCTAAACAATCCTGCCAGCTAAGCCTAGATGATACCTTAAAACATCATAACGCATTCAAAACTATCTAAAGGAATATGCCATTTTTGGCTTAAAAATTTTGACTACGGTTACTCTCCAAAACATTGAAAATGCAATTTTCAAGGGGTCATAGCTCAGAAAATACAAATTTGTGGATAAGGGTTCGATTACAAAAAATGCTTCCCTTGAGGTGTTCTACTCTAAAAAATAGCTCCACTATCCCACCCCCCCCCCCTAAGTGCACTTTATCCGAAAGTTCGGCTAGTGACTATTTCGCCTCGTGATAATGATTCGGCCTCGTGCAACATTTCGGCCTAGTGACGATTCAGCATCGTGGAGACATATGACACTTGGCGGCGGGCGGCCGTGACATGACCCCTGCTCGCCAATTATCATCAATTTTTTTCGTGTATATTATTTGTTTTTTTAAGTTTAAGTTTAAGGCAGCAGCGTAGCCGGGACAAAGTTGAGGTAGGGACCAACGTACTTTTTGCCCGAAAATTTTTGTAAGTTTGTCTACGTTTGTCTACGGGGGGGGGTGCTACTGTCTACTGGGGGTGGGGGGGTAAGGGGGTTCTACGCGACCCATTTCTTGTCCGAAGGTGGGCCCAAATCGCTAAGTCGCTGGGGGGGGGGGGGGGCTGTGGCCTACCTGCAGGGTTGGCAGTCTCGGTCTCGGTCTCGTAAAAAACCCGAGACTAGGCTGGTCTCGGTCTCGGTCTCGGTTGGAAAACCGAGACCTGCCATAGGGTGGTCTCGGTATTTCAGATGAGACTTGACGTTTTTGAAATTTTCCAAAATTTTTATAATTTTTTTAGAAGATTTTTTACAATTTAAGTTTCCAAATAGAATGCCAAGCATGAAATGGTAAAACCTGTCTGCTGCAGAAGAATGTCAGTTCACCGGCAAACTTTGGCTAATTTCAAGTTCAAACTTTGTATATCAAGCTAGAATTTTTAAAATAAAGTTTGAGCTAGAAAGGGTTGTCTGACTTAGCGATCTTGCATTTGTATGTATGTGGAACCTCGCAAACATACATGTGTTAAACAGTAAAAGTACTGCCCATCATTTACCAAAAGTTCGTAGCTGATTTGTAATTTGTGGGCTTACAACTTTACTAAGCGCGAATTGGGTTGCAGTTTAATTGAATTTCTTGAGCCCCAACCTTTAAACGCATGTCAAAACATTAAGTATCTAAAAAAACCTAGGTCACTCAAATGCTCTGGGCTATGGAGTGGTTGGAGCATCAAACCTTCCTTCCACATAAATATGTCAGTGGTAGAAACTTCTGGTCCCTGATGATGCCCCTTCAGTACTTTTTTGATAGTACATAGCACCACTGCACCAGCACAAACGATTCCACGCTGGCACCCGAGTCAGACTGCCAAGTGCCAAGGTGCCAATATATGTTTGCAATGCACTATAAAACGCCCTGTGGCATGCGAAGTGTGCGAAACTTTTAAAAATAACAAACGTTGACAGAATAGCGGAAAAATAATCCTATGTATTGCCACAGTCAATTACTCTCATGCATCCGGTCGTTACAATGTTAAGTTTCTCGCAACTCATACACTCATACAACCTAACCTAATGGTCACTTTTTTGTAACTTAATTACCAATTTTTCACGTTTCAAAGCATTTCAAATTTTTAAAATTGAAACTTGAAAAAAGGTCCCCCAAGGGCTGGTCTCGGTCTCGTAGGTCTCGTTTCGGTGGTCTCGGTCTCGGTCTCGGTTGCAAACCCGAGACTTGCCAACCCTGCCTACCTGCCGGCCCTCGGGGGGCCCCCTGGCTACGCCACTTTCCATCGCGCTTTTTCATCTAAACGTCAAAATTTCGAAACAATTTCGCTGAAAAATCGACTGAGTCAAAAATTCTAAGCTAAAATGAGACGGAGATGAAATTTTTCTGCCGGATAAATGGCAGAAGCTGCCTTTCTCATTTCAAATAAGTAGGGTGATAGTGTGACAAGTTATGTCCTTAGATGTTCGTGATAGTTCGTTTTCCTTCTCGCAATCTCTATGCTCTGCGTGTGAATTCAGGATACGGTTTAGGGAAGGGCCAGCCGTCGTTCGCGTCAAAACTTTTCAAAATATGTTCCTTGGGGCGGGTGCCAAAGTTGCATTAATCTGCTCGTGTAGCTCGACGTTAGAGGAGGACCTGAGCCACATCATTCCCTACAGCACTGCTAGTTTTGTGCTGTGCTGCCACTGACTGGTCTGGTATATTCTTTCGTATTTCAGACGCCATGAGTTCATCACATCTGCGACATCCAATTGCTGTATTCCACACGGGCAACTGTGGCAAAGCAGCAGAACTTAATGATGCTATTTTCGAAATTGATTATGATTGGATTACTCATCCGATCAATTGTAAATATGTTCCTGGGCAGACAATCACATATAAGTGGCCGTCAGCACCCAGAGGGCTCAGAAAAGTAGAGCTTCGTGGGGTTGTGTGTAAATATGTGAACAATGGTATGCGATATATATATAATTAGTTTTGTTTAATATTGTTAGTAGGGATGGAAGTCTCGGTCTCGGTCAAAACCCGAGACTAGCCCAGTCTCGGTCTCGGTCTCGGTAGTCGAAAAGTCTCGGTTTGTACCCGGTCTCGGTTTTTCAAATCCGTGAAAAATTTTCCTGTGGTCCCCCCTTTGGTTTATATTTTTGGCCGAAAATTTTTTTCGGAAGTTTTTATTTCACCAAAATTTCACACCAAACAGTGAGATTCTGTCATTTTTTTCCGAAAACAACTTTACCGTGGTTGTTTAGTAGGGATAGACCGCTGGCTCGGCTCGGCTCAGCTCGGCTGCCGAGCCGGCCGGCTCGGCTCGGCTCGGCAAATTGCCTTTGGCTCGGCAATTTTGCCGAGCCAGGCCGAGAGCTGAGCCAGTGGTGAATTTTGAAGAACTAACTTTCGAAAGTTTAAAAACTCTTCCCAGAATCCAAAAAGCTAGAGCTGTATATACGGTTTTTGTGTTTTTTCGTTAATAAACCGCTCTCTCATACCGGTATATCCCGGGGGGAGGGCGGTCGCCCTACCCGTTTTTTTATTGGAATTACTTCATGTAAGAATATGTGTGTATTAGGCGCAATTTGTTTGCCTAATATACTGTTTTGCGTTACATATTATATATCTTTGCAAAAACGACATTTTTAATAAATTTGCTGTCTGCTGCATTGCAATATTTAAAAGCTTAGTAAATTTCAATTTTTTACTCTGGCGCCCGTTGCCCAAAATAGCGGAAAGAGCGGTGGGAAAATAAGCAATATTGCATGGTTCTTCAGATATAGTAAAACTGAAAATAAATACATTTAGTAAAATTTTTGGTAAAAGCCGGCTCCATGTCCAAAATGGACGGCAAAATAAATCTGGCAATTCACAGGAATCTGAATTTTCTGAAAAATTTTTTCAGTTACACATTTTTCAGATGTTTTTATACACTGACTTTCAGAGGAATTTCAGATAATTCAGGCAAAGTTCAGATAATTTCACCCAGAATTCAGAGACTCTGAATTTCATCTGAAAAAATGTTGCTAATTCTACAGAAAATTCAGATTTACTGGTTTACCTGTACTTTCAAGTTTCATCCTTTTTGTTGACGTCATTGTGTAGCTATCGATATAAAAATTGATGAATTTTTATTGAATTTTCGCACAATGTGCAGTTTGCCACCAAAAGTAAAAAACATTTAGGGTACCCCCCTCCCGTGGTAGGTCCTGCGCGTAGTCGGGGGGCGGGGTTGCGGGGGTCGCGACCCCTCTTTTGGTCGAACTTGAAGACATTGTCTACAAGGGTCCTTCCTATGGTTTTTATCGCCCGGCCGCAAAAATTTCTGATAGGTCTTTTATTGACCAAATTTGGCCTGAAATTCAAAAAATTTCCATTTTCTTCTGGGGGCTGCCGCCCCCAGACCCCTGTAACTTTGTGGCTTACTATTCGTTGATATTGTCTTTTATCAAAGTTAATGCATGTCTGCAAGAGTACATTCTGCTGAACTTATTTGTGAAATATACTGTCTATGATGTTCCCATCTTTTGTTTTACTTTTCTTGTCGGAAAATATTTCTGATACGTCTCCAGCTGACTAAATTCTGCCTAAAAATTTCAAAAATCTCCATTTTTTCCTGGGGGCTGCCGCCCCCAGACCCCCGCGGATTAATTCTCTTCACGTTTTCACCACTGGCGGCCCGAATCCCTCGGCTGTCTCTGAATTTAGGAAGGAGCTTCCCCCATCCCCTCCAACTGCATGTATCAAATAAAAGCTCTAATCCTTCCTTACTTCTTGACGAAAGTCAAAATTTGTCACTTAAAAAAAAGTTGTACCCCAAACCAAAACATTGATGCCCGGAGCGCACGATTAAATTTTGATAAAACCCAAAATTACCCATAGCCAGCCGGCTCGGCTCGGCTCGGCCCGGCATGCCGAGCCGGCCGGCTCGGCTCGGCTCGGCATGCCGAGCCGGCCGGCTCGGCTCGGATCGGCATGCCGAGCCGGCCGGCTCGGCTCGGCTCGGCTCGGCACCGAAATTCCCGGCTCGGTCTAACCCTATTGTTTAGTTAATCAGTAAGCACAGTACACACACATGTATTTTTGTGATTAGGTTTCTTATTTAATATTATCTTTCACGTCTGTCTGTGTGATTATTATTATATTTTATTCTTTAGTATTAGTGCTTGACTGGTCAACTTTTTTATGCCAATTAATGGCTTCACATATATACTTTACTGTAATTTCCAATTAGTATATTTTAGTTAAGCAAAAAATCTGTGAAAATTCAACAAAACGCACTACTCAGAACTATGCGGTCACACATGTAGTTCGGTAGATGAGAAGGGAAGGGAAGACTCTACTCCCAACTAAAATTTAGTCCCAAAGGATTGAGGGGGCGCCACACAAAGGGGTTTCACGACGGAGGCGAAGAATGAAAGAGAGTCACGGCGCGCAGGTCTAATTTTTGAGCCAAAAAGCCCTTTGGGGTGTAATATGTCTTGGACTCTTGGGTGTATATATATATTTTGGCAGAACATTGGTAATTCCAATACAATTTGAGCGATTTTTAACAGTGTCAATAATTGCTATTGTCTGGCGCGAACAAGGACAAATTTCGTCTGCTTTGGACAAAGGTCAAAATTTCACAGTATTTAAGGTGACACGGTCCCACAGCCACACGAAAGGAGAAAAGAATAACGAGTGTAACTGAAATATCCGTGATGTAGCTGTTAGTTATATATACGTGTAGGTATCTGAGTATCTGACCATGGTCTAGTAATTTTTCCTAAAAAATTGTAAAAAGTCATCAAATCAATAGGTAAAAAATGGCAAAAAATGACCCAAAGTCTCGGTTTTGGCGGTCTCGGAATTTGGTCTCGGTCTCGGTAGTCTCGGTTTCGTGGTCTCGGTCTCGGAAAAAAATCGAGACTTCCATCGTTCCATCCCTAATTGTTAGAAAACAACTGGTTTTATTGATAAGACTGAATTTACTGACGAGACACTCGTTTACACGAAATTCCCTCAAATGTGTATATATATATATATATATATATATATATATATATATATATATATATATATATATATATACGTCCTTTGTTGTCGCTTTTGTGTGTTTTCACTTGATGTGTCCGTGATACTGTTAGTTTGTGCGTTTGTTTGCACACGTGTGCTCCAGCAAGACTGCTTAAATTTTAAATTTTAGGCACCCCATTTGGACTAAAAATTCCGTAAATTTTGCGAAACTTTTGATATTAGGGATTAGGGATGGAAGTCTCGGTCTCGGTCAAAACCCGAGACTAGCCCAGTCTCGGTCTCGGTCTCGGTCTCGGTCTCGGTAGTCGAAAAGTCTCGGTTTGTACCCGGTCTCGGTTTTTCAAATCTGTGAAAAATTTTCCTGTGGTCCCCCCTTTGGTTTATATTTTTGGCAGGAAATTTTTTTCGGAAGTGTTCATTTCACCAAAATTTCACACCAAACAGTGAAATTCTGTTATTTTTTTCGAAAAAACTTTGCCGTGGTTGTTTAGTTTATCAGTAAACACAGTGCACACACAAATGTATACACATATGTTTGTGATTAGCAAGGGCGTAGCCTTGGGGGGGGGGGGGGGGGGCCCCCCCCCCCCCCCCCCCTTTTGGTCGAACCTGAAGAAATTGTCAACAAGGGTCCCCCCTTTGGTTTTATTCGCCCGGCCTAAAAAAATTTCTGATACGTCTCCGATTGACCAATTTGGCTTAAAAATCAAAAATTTCCCCCCAATTCTTTTCTGGGGGCTGCCGCCCCCAGACCCCTGCGACTATCTGGCTTACTTTTCTTTGTTATTATCTTTCGTCAAAGCCTATGCATGTATACACTAGTACATAATGCTACATTTATATACTTGTGCAACATACTGTCTGACTGTCTGGTGTGACGGTATATACCATCTTTTTGTTTTAATTTTCCTGTCAGAAAAAATTTCTGATACGTCTCCAGTTGACCAAATTGGATCTAAAAATTGGAAAACTTTTTTCTTGGGGCTGCCATTCTGCCAACCGCAAACGCCTGCAACTTTGGTTTTTGGTATATATCTTGCGTTTGTAAACGTCCGTCCTAAAAAAATTTCTGATACGTCTCCAATTGACCAAATTTGGCCTAAAAATACAAAATTCTGTTAAATTTTTTCCTGGGGGCTTCCGCCCCCAGAGCCCCGCTGTTCTGTTGTTTATTATTCCTTGTTATATTATATTTCATCAAAGCCTATGCATGTCTACAGGAGTAGATTACCGTATGCTGCATTTACTTGTGTAATACGCTGTCTGATGTGACGTCAGACGATCCCATCTTTAGTTTAAATTTTCCTTTCTGATACGTATTCGGTGGGCCAAATTCGGCTAAAAATTGAAAAAATCCCTAATTTTTTCTGGGGACTGCCGCCCCCAGACCCCTGCAACCTATGGCTCAATGGTCTTGCGTTTTCCTTGCGTGTGTGAGTACTCAAATCGCGAAAAACTTGCTATAACTGAGTGAGCCAAAAAAGTTGACAAGGTGCGACCCCCCCTTTTCAAAATCCTGGCTACGACCCTGGTGATTAGGTTTCTTATTTCATACGATCTATCAAGTCTGTCTGTCTGATTGATTATTATTATATTTTATTCTTAAGTATTAGTGTTTGGCTGGTCAACTTTTTTATGCCAATTGGTGGCTTTACCTACTTAAATTAAATTTCAACCAGTATTTTAGCAAAAATCAAAAGCAAAGATCTGTGAAAGTTCAACTAAACGCACTACTCAGAACCATGCGGTGACACATCTAGTTCGGTGGATGAGAAGGGAACATCTACTACTCCCACCTAAAATATAGTCCCAGCCCCAGGGGGTTAAGGGGTGCCCCACTCAAAGAGGGGTCACGCCGTAGGCAAACAATGAAAGAGCGTCACGGCGCAGGTCTAATTTTTGAGCCAAACCCTTTCTATCTAGGGTGTATTTTAGCAGAACATTGATACTTCCAATACAACGGAGCTATTTTTAAATAAATTCGAACCAAAATTCGTGTCAAAATTTGCTATTTTCTGGCATGCACAAGGACTAATTGCGTCTGTTTTGGAACAGAGGTCAAAATTTCACAATATTCAAGAAGACATGGTCCCACAGTCCCACACAAACGGGGGAAATAACCAGCAATGTAAACAAAATTGTCGTGATGTAGCTGTTAGTTCTATACATATATATATAAAGGGTGTCTGACCATGGTCCTGTAATTTTGCCTAAAAATTTGTAAAAAGTCATCAAATCAATAGGTAAAAAAATGGCAAAAAATGACCCAGTCTCGGTTTTGGCGGTCTCGGAATTTGGTCTCGGTCTCGGTAGTCTCGGTTTCGTGGTCTCGGTCTCGGTCTCGGTCTCGGAAAAAAACCGAGACTTCCATCCCTATTAGGGATGGAAGTCTCGGTCTTGGTCTCGGTCTCGGTCAAATCCGAGACTAGCCCAGTCTCGGTCTCGGTCTCGGTCTCGGTAGTCGAAAAGTCTCGGTTTGTGCCCGGTCTCGGTTTTTCAAATCTGTGAAAATTTTTCCTGTGGTCCCCCCTTTGGTTTATGTTTTTGGCAAGAATTTTTTTTCGGAAATGTTCATCTCACCAGAATTTCACACCAAGCAGTGAGATTCTGTCAATTTTTTCCGAAAACAACTTTACCGTGGTTGTTTAGTTTATCGGTAAACACAGTACATACACAAAAATGTACGTTTATGATTCGGTTTCTTATTTCATATTATCTTTCATATATATATATATATATATATATATATATATATATATATATATATATATATATATATAATATATATATATATAGGGTTGTTAATTGCCATGGCAAAAATTCCGGGAATTTTTGCCATGGCAAAAATTAGTGGCAAAAATGGCAAAAATTGTGGCAAAAATGGCAAAAATTGGCAAAAATATGGCAAAAATTATTTTACTTGCCAAAACGGGTTTTTGTGCATTTCTATGCAGTTTTGCTACTTGTGTGCTATCTAACGACGCCTTTTAAGCAAAAATATGACAAATGAAAACACCTAGGGTGCCGGAAATGGCAGTTTGAGGGGTTTGAAAATCAAATTTTGTCTCAAGAAAAATTTTCACTGTATTTCGATTGGATGCGTACAAGTGCCTTGTCAAATGCATAGCAACAGAGTTCAAGCTGTGTGAGTGGCAGTTATGCGATATTAGGTTAGCCTCAGAATTCAGAAAAACCGTTTAGCAGTGTTATGAATATACGAGTACAAACTTGTTAAACTTCGGAACGTAAATATGATTCATGTTTTATATCTTACGGAATCTGAGTCAAAAACAAGTTGATTTTGTAACCAAGCAGCTTGATGGTTAACACTAGTTTCCATTAAACTGTGGGGTATCAAGCAGCTGCACACTACTGAACTCTTCGACTGCCAACACGGAGATGACTTTCAATTGGCAAAAGGGATAAAATTTTTTAATGTCTTAGCGCTCTTAGGTCACCACCGCAGATTTACTAAAATTTACACAATCACTGATCGCATCAAAAGTAAATACATAACAGTGTCTCATTCTCGTACACAAGAGCAGTGAGACTCTCCTCTGCTGTAGCTAAGCGTAGGCGGAAAATTTGGGACGGCCAATCAGCGCATAGCTTCTGCGCTTCCCCCTAACACAATTTAGTACATCGTCGCTGTTGGTATATATACGTGGTAAAAAAGCGATGAAAGCACAAAACAGAACTCAAAGGTTCACTACCGTGGAGTGTGGACATATATAAAGACATACACTGCCAGGTCAGTCACAGCGCATTTTTAAAACATGTTGAATGCTACGCAATACGCATATATGTATATACAGTCTTTACGTGACCCATGAAAATGACCTTTCTATTCCTGAGCATAGAGCCAGGACTCGTGTATATATACGTAACCGAGGGTGCATATGAATTATTTGAGGTACTATCAGATCTATAGAGACTGTTGAAAGCATCGATCGGAATAATGTTTAAAATTTACATCAATAATTGTTGTGCAAAATATGGTGTAAATACATCAAGAATTAAAAGAGAAAAAATATTTTTCATTTGAAAATTTTCAAAAACCGACCAATTTTACAAAAAATTTAGAAAAATATCAAAAATTTTGGCAAAAATGGCAAAAATTAGTGGCAAAAATGGCAAAAATTGATGGCAAAAATGGCAAAAATTAATGGCAAAAATTGTGGCAAAAATGGCAAAAATTATGGCAAAAATTGGCAAAAATTAGTGGCAAAAATTCCAAAAATGGTGCCTGGCAAAAATGGCAAAAACATTTTTGCCATTTGCCATTTTTGCCAATTCACAACCCTACTCGTAATTATCGCCAATATTTTTTCGCAGTTTTTTAGATATTTTGTTATTTTTTTTTCGCTTTTGCTTGTTTTTTATTGCCTTCCTATGTTTTTCGTTGTTGTGCTGACTAAAAAAAATGGGGGGGGGGGGGGGGGGGTGGGGGGGGGGGGGCCCGGGGCCCCCGCCCAGCCTATCCAGCTCCCGTGGTTGGTAGAGTATAGTGGTTTGAGAGGAGTGGAACTGCTTTGGGTCGGCTCCTTCTGCTTGGGTCCGTATCAGTGCACCCGGTAGCTAGTTGATGCCTTGCGTGGTAATTGTTACGGCGGGGGGAAAGTAGTATACAGGGGGGCTGTAAAGAGAGCAGGTCTGTTGTTGGTCAGCTATCGTTGCGGTATAGGATCAGCCGCGAGTGGGTGGTTTCACTCTGTTCATAGAGTGGACGTCGTAGCGAAGGAAGGCAGGATAAGTAGTAAGGCCTGCTAAGTAACCGTGAGTAGAGGGGGGGGTTCTTTCTGTATGTGGCCCCTCTCCTCAGGGGCGGCTCATGTCTCTGCGTGTGTGCGTCGGGGCGCTCTGCGGCGCGTGCCGTGCCGCGCGGGAGTGGGCGCTCTCTGTTCTCACTCTGTCTTCTCTCTTCTTTCACAATGTCGTGCAGTCCAGTGTCCGTGTGTGTCCGCTCGTGCGCCCCCTGGTGCGCCCGCTCGTCCTCCCTCGTGTGCCTGGGCCTTAAGAATTCGTCCGGTATATAGTTTGTATACAGTCACGCTTTGGCTTTGTTTTTTTTTTTTTGTTCGTGTGTCTGTGCTTTGCGGTAAAGGGGGGGGGGGGGGGGGGGGGGGGGCGGGGACGGGCCCGCTGGGGGGGAAGTAGAGGAGTAGAGACTTGTGTCTTGGTCCGGCCGGGGCGAGGGTGAGTGAGGAAGGGAAAAGGGAAGGGAGAGGGACAGAGATTGTGAGCGGTGATG
This sequence comes from Trissonchulus sp. WLG1_4, assembly GCA_030248245.1. Taxonomy (NCBI): domain Eukaryota; kingdom Metazoa; phylum Nematoda; class Enoplea; order Enoplida; family Ironidae; genus Trissonchulus; species Trissonchulus sp. WLG1_4. The sequence continues at coordinate 38,254 of JASANF010001942.1, read as the reverse complement.
GCAGGAGCGTAGTTTGAGAGAGGAAGAGAGCTAGAGGTGTAGAGTGAGAGGGGCGGTGGTGTCCTGGCAGCGCAGGTGCCCATGGGGGGCAGGGGGAGGGGGGGGGGCACTCCAGGAGAGGTGGCGTCGCGCCGCGGCGCCGCCTCGGTGGGTGGGAGGTCGCGGTAGATGGGGAAGGGCCTGAAGAGCAATACTAATCTACACAACTCTTGCCGGCCGATTCTTAGAACGGATTAAACGAATTAGTTTAAAAACTAAAAAAAAACTCATGACATCGACTATGAATCTTTCCAGAATTTATAAAACAAATATATATTCGTAGCACCTTCCGCTTGTGCACAAACTTTTGTACATTAAGTCTATCGACATAGACTATTATTATTATTAGAATATTAATCTATTGTACCTACATCGAGATAAATTATTAAACACACGAATTTCAAAATTCAATCTAATCGCCTGTTTCACACGGGGTGGATTTTTATTGGGGATCTTCATGGGGATGGGGACGCATTCTTCAAACGTTTTTTCAAAGGGTTCCACATGTCCACAAGCAGCAGCTACGCAAATTAAATCACACGAGCAACCTTTTTAGTATATGACCAAAAAATTTTAACTTGATCTGCTTCAGATTAAAAAAACAAAAAAACTAAATATCAGATTAGATCGAGTGCCAAAAGTTCAACATATGTAAAAAAGTTGCACCAACACAACTGCGCGAAATCTATTACGTCAAAATTAGAGTCAAATGTAAGATGTGAAAAAAGATACAAAATCACTTAGTTCAGTTTTACACAGATGGGCGCACAGCAGTGAAAATGCCAAAAAGATTTTAAAATTTAACAATCATATTAGAAAAGTTTTTATTAATCGCTTTAAAAAAAGGAACGTATGTATGTATGTATGTATGTATGTATGTATGTATGTATGTATGTAACTATGTATGTATGTATGTATGTATGTATGTATGTATGTATGTATGTATGTATGTATGTATGTATGTATGTATGTATGTATGTATGTATGTATGTATGTATGTATGTATGTAATGTATGTTTGTATGTATGTATGTATGTATGTATGTATGTATGTATGTATGTATGCATGTATGTATGTATGTATGTATGTATGTATGTATGTATGTATGTATGTATGTATGTATGTATGTATGTATGTATGTATGTATGTATGTAAGTAGCTCTTCAACTGAAGGCTGCACAACAGGTGTCAAAGGTATTAAAAGTGGAATTCACACAAGTCAAAATGCATTTAAAACTATTCAAGTAGCCGGCTAGGAATGATGAAAGAAAAGTTGACAGGTCCAGGTGCGGGGAAGTAAGTTTGAAAACTTTTTAAAAGTTTTTAAAACTTTTCAAACAGTTAAATCTGCGAATACACATGTACAATGTAGATTGTGTAACGTGTAAGAAAAATACAATGAAGCAATTTGGAGTACGGTAATAAAAAAACGTTTGGAATTGAATACTGACGCATCTAATGCATAGAGTGAAAAAGAGTAAATGGAAAAAATAAAAATGCCGTTACTCAAAAAATACTTAAATTTTTATGTTCGAGTTAGTTTATATATTTGTATGTTTTATGTGCTGTAACCTTTCCTGCACAAAACGAAAAACTTTATTAGTATATTACTGTCGATACTCTATAGGTTTGTATTCATAAATCTAGCAGAATTACCAGTAGTAATTTACTACATTAATTTCACTATAACTCCACTATCGAATGTACTTTTATGTAAATAAGTATATAAATACACCAATTTGTCATTAGAAATCACTCTGCAGGAGATAATATCCCTACTAAAGCAGGGTGAAATTATAAAATGCACAGCCCAAAGCAATTATTGCATTATAATGTATGGAAAAGAGGTGTAGGGAAAACTGGAAACTTGTTCAAATATATCCAATTTGATTGCCGTTAAAAATTGCATGGTGAGAAACTGGAATAAAAATTATATATTATTTGGAACTACTAGTTTGACGGAAAATGCATGTTTATGTCAGCAGAAAGCAGCATTCCAAAATTTACGGTAATTATTTTGACTTGCCAAGTTATATTAAAACTTAAAATGCGTTCGACAAGCAACCAAAGATCGGCGAGGGGGGACCTGTCTATCAGGATTAAAAAAAATCGTTCGGATCTTTTTGGGATTTTTAAATGTTTTTTGCTTTTTTTAGTCTTCAAATGACACTGATGCACTTTCTATGCATTTTCACTGCATTTTTAAGGCTATCTAAGCATATACGGAAGGAGATGGGGGACACCCCATAGCGATGGTCTCGGGATGAGGGTCTCAAAAATCAGAGCAGGAGTGTGAACCAGGCACTATAGATAATTTAGCAAAATTTAGGGTAATGTCGGTCGATCACTCGATCAGGAAGGGTCCCCAAAGTTCGAGCCCCGCTAAGGCCCGGTTCATACTCGTCCTTATCCTGGTCCCTATAGTTTTGTCCCTAAACGATTCCAAGAAAACTAGATGGCTAAATAAGCCAACTTTTCGCAAGAATAAAGTTGGGGTCACTTGCGGATAGTATGCAAAAAATTAGCCGAAAGGCTTAAGTCAATTTTTCACAGCAGCTGACCAAAATTTGTCCTTGTCCCTGTTCCTGTGTCCTTAAAGACAAGTATGAACCGGGCTTAAGCCGCTTTAGCAATGTCGGTGAGAACTGGGGGGTGCGGGGGTGCTCCGGGTGCCTACTCTCCGCAGCAACCAGTGGATTCCATGTGCCTAAAATCCGCGGAAGCTTTTGAACTTTGCGGGTCTGAACTTTTGCGGTCGCTATGCTTTGACCAATGCGCCCGAATCCAACCCTCGAGGAAAAAGAAAAGTGGGTGCTAACGGCTTTTATTTGCCACTATACCGCCACCGGTGACTATACCAAAGTATGCTATTTTCATTCAAGTTTATGCTGTGGACGCGTTTCCAAAACTTTGAAAATTCAGATTAACAAAGTCTTCACGGAAAAGGCTACGCAATGAAACAAAGCCCACGGTAGTATCAGCCTGCCCCAATATCAATGATAATATCAAAAATTAATGCCAATTATATATACAACAAAATATAAGGTCTATAATGTGTAGCTTCAAACTGTATTGTACAGCTTGAACCTCAACTGAACCTAAACTAGCCAGTTGCCATTTCATAAAAAGTGAGCCTAGAAAAGACGATCATGTATTATTAGCCACGGTAGCAGCTAGGTAGTGCCAGTGAAGGACATAATGGTGCGGAAAGGTTAGGTTACATGAGGCCGGGCAGTATCAGGTTAAGGTTATCAGGCAACAGGGTTCAATGGAAATAATAGCAGACCGTGAAAGGCGGCTCCAAGGGTAGTGAGTTCGAATTCAATTATGCGAGGATTTTATTATTTTTATTTAACGGTATTGGACGGTTTGTAATAATTGTTCAACACTAGATATGTAGCTACGCTAGATCAACTTAATGACAGATAAAAGAAAAGGACATTAACTGTATATAGTACTTGCGCTGAACCGTTTTTGAACGAGCGTATCTAACAGGGTTGGTTAGTTACCAATTATCCAAAAAAACATTTAATTCATCTTCTTCTGATAGACACTTAGGTACTCTCATTCTCGCTTGCGATATAGTTTATCCGAATACACCCGTCAGCGAATTTAAAACTGTGTTATCGGCACCGCCTTTAGCCTCGGGAACGGAAATCCAGCATTAATGAAAGGAAAGGGAGTGACAGACATTAGACAAATATTAAGCCAGTCTGAGAAATCAAACAGCACCAAAATGTCTGAGTGTTAAATTCTAGGAAATTGGCAGGGGCGGCTGAAGAGTGTAGCCCTGACTGACAGGAACATCATTTTATCAGACAAAGGAATGTGGAATAGAGTTCGCAACCGGCCGACATTTTTTGACCCGACCCGACCCGACCCGAACCAACCCTACTTCTCGTCAAGCTGCTATATGCACTAACTCTCAAATACAAAATTTTCTTGTCAATTTTTTGTTATTAGTTTTTCGTGATTATGTATATAGGTGATACGCTCCGCGAATCTCCAGTCGGAAAATCTCAACCCGACCCGACCCGCTTGGGAACTCTAATGTGGAATGATAAAAACTGATTCATATCTTCTACACAGGATACCGAAGCCCGATTAAGAACTCACAAAAACTTTGCAACTGAGCTATGGGCATAGCTATAAGGACCTATGGACCTATAAGTTATGGGCAAAATTCACCTCAATTAAACTTTCATTTGAGTAATAAACTGCGCCGCTTCTTACATACTTCCAAACTTCACAGCAAAAAGCCACTAAAATTTGTCTTATCCAAGATGAATTTCTTGGGGGAGCACCAAAAAGTGTCCATATTTGGTGAAATTTCAGAGCATTTTTTGACCGCTCAAAAAAAACGAAAGGGGACGCTATCACTCGGAAAAAATTGCGAGCTTTTTTCGGGATGGGGAGCTCGCATCCACAAATCTGGAAACCATTAGACGCTTTAGCCTCATTAATTTTTTTTCGATTTCCGTGTTGAAAATTGTATTTTAATGACCGAAAAAACCACTTCCACTTTTACGATAGGCAATAATTTGAATCTGTTAAAATCTAAAGCTTAATAAATTTTGCCTTCAGCTAGCCAGGCTTTGCTAATGAGCCATTCAAATACCTTGATAGCGTACTTTATTACCAGCTATAAAAAATTCGCACATTTCAAAAAACATAATGAGCTCTGCCTTGTGAAGAAATTTTGCCACGTAACTCAAATCAATTTCGATACCACCGAGGAAATACAAAAACGCGCTGAAACCGGCGAAATAACGTTTTTTTTAAACAGATCCGTTATACTTGACAAATAAAGCTTCTCCTATAAGTGCAGCACATAAACAAGAATTCATTATCATGCAACTAAAGTCAACAAAACTTTACGAGTAGCTACTAATTATATTATTTCCTTAGCTACAAACTCGAATAGCTAATTTATCTTGTGATGCTGCTAGTCGGCACTTCCCTACACACAGCGTGCTATGATTCAATGCGGATGCTTATAAACACTGACTGAATAGGAATAATCCAACAAAATACAGCTAGTTCATTTGCAACTGTCCTTGTCCGTAAGGCAGTGTGTAGATACAATCATATTTTTTACATTGGTTGCAATAGTTGGAGTACTTTTGTCAAACTTGAGATTAGGGGTAAACAAACAAATACATTTTCGGACAAGTATGAACCGCAACCGGGTTTTAGTAATTTAGTTAGTTGATGGTTTAGCCAACTCCAAACCGTTTCTGGCTGGGTTGTCACTTGTCAGAGAAGTCTACCTTCACAGTTGTTAAGGGGGTAGTGTCGCGAAAGCAGTCGATTTTGCGCGACTGTAAAACTTGTTCAGTAAAATGTTAGAAATTGTTCTTTCTATATTTTAAAAATCTACCAAAAGGCAAATTATTTTGCCAAGTTTCAGCAAAATTGGTGCAGCATGTAGTTTGCAATAATGTCTCAAAGTCGGAAAAATGACGAAAAAAAAACCTATTCACATTCCATTTTTTAGTCACATTTATCAACTTTTCGGTTTAGTTCTTTTACATAGACTAATAGCACATATGTTGTAGTTTATGCACACAAAATTTAGTGCAGATTGCTGTAGCGGCTGTGGAGTAATACTAGTTTGAACTGTGAAGGTGTACTTAAACTGTAAAATAATAACAGCAATAATGATAAATTGTGGAAAATCTAGACGCTTATTTTCAAATCAGAAGAAAAACGAACCTTCAATTTTCTTTTTTCTTATTTGTCGCAAAAAATTGTGCGCCCACACATGATGTGTACTTCACAAGCTGGCCAGTCTGATATCTGGCTTGATTTTTCGAACTTTTATGTCCCTATTGTGTGATGTCTGGCTTACTAATGACGATTGGTCAAAAATATTTGTCAATATTGATAGTGTGATGTCTGGCAGTACTTATTTGATACCATACAGCGTTGGACTAGCTTCTCATTGCATGTACTACTTCAAAACAAAAAGTTCTATTTTCACAGCCTATGAGCAAAACTGCTTTCGCGACACTACCCCCTTAATGCATGAGGACGTTTCCAGCACTGCGTCACGGTAAGTATGAAAGTAACTAGTTAACTTATAACTTACTACAGTCGTAGCAGGTTTTAGTAGTTCTGTTGAAGGTTCAGTTGGATAAAGTAACAGAGACGAAAACGGTCTCAAGATGAAACGGTGAAAATACCCAGGTAATTGAGTCCCATAAGGTGTGCCCACGATGCCACATGACGCCTCATAAGGACAATGTTTTTAAACTAGCTTTTCCCATCGTGTGAAACAGGCTTAAAGGAAAGAAATCCTTCATCGACTAAAACAGCCAAAGCTTAAATGTCCTCTTTAACATAAAAACGTAGCAAAATCACAATACAACTTACCAAAACTCGCGGCTGGTAAATTACGCCCTCCATAAAGTCGCACATTGACGAAAAACAACCGTTTAAAGTTTTCCAAAGGCAAGCTGAAATGAAAACAAAACTTTTTCTCTACGTCAAAATGAGGTAAACTACTCCCCGTGGTGTGGATATAAGCGGTGTTCCAGACATTGCACAAAGACTATATTATATGCTTATCTATTGATTTGTGTTGTCTTATACATATGCGTACGGCTTATGCAGCTACATATATATGTAGCTTATGTAAATGTGTTGGACGATGGACCATAATCAAAACTAGATTTAGATTATTTAGATTTAAAATTAGATTGGCTAATCTGGTCTGACTAGCCTTGAGCCGAGACAGCGCTAGTTTGGTAGGATCTTCACTCCAATTTGAGGTGTAAAGTATATCAGATATACAACGGAAGCAAGCTGAATTTGTCATTTTGGCACAAGTAGACTGTACCGGTGTCTATCGCTGGGCATTATTCATAATTCACAATTATATAATCATACATGTACATGGGGTCTCGGTCTGCGGGGGCTTGTCCCAGAATTTTCGAAACTTTGAGGGGGCTTTGTTCCGACTTCCCGGGATTGAGCGGACAAAAACGCAAAAAATTTCGAATTTCTGCCAAAAAAAATTTTCGGCAAAAATTGGCTATTTTTAGAAATATTTTCGCTTTTAGCTCAGTTTGAAGCAATTTACGGCAATTTTTGAGTGCTCGGGCACCTTTCTTCAGCGTCAAGGTGGGGGGGGGGCTTGTCCCGGAATCTCAAATCTGGGGGGGGGGCTCGCCCCCGTGTATATAATGGTCATAATAACTGAAAAATGTGAATATCATAAGGGTAGCCGGTAAACGCTTAAAATGGATTAAACGTGACGGGAAGAAAAATTCGGGCAAAAAACTTTTTGAATGTTTGAAATGTGGTAAAATGCGCTACCTTGCACTTTTAATCCAAAAATGACACAGCCAATTTCGTTCAAAGGTAATTTTTAACCAGTATCAAAAGCAAAACGATAAAATTCCTTCCTTCCGGCTATGCTTCTGGACATCAAAAATTTGATATCATAATTGGTGTTACATCCTTTATTCAATGCCCTTATTGACAGCTTTCACTAAAAACACACACTACCAAAATTCATCACAACAACCACAACCGACAAACGCGAGAAATCTTTATTTCCAAATAAACATAATATACTTTCAGTTATGTAAGTGAGATTAAACAAGTAAAATGTAGACTATAATAAAACATTGAGTATGACAATCGATTCATACTTATGACGACGAACATACGGATATGGAGATAACCTAATCGGGAATAAGCCTTTTCCGAAATTATCCAAACGCCATACAGAAACACGAATGCAGATTTCAGAGTACGGATTTCAAAGAGTTTCTTTTAATTCACAGAAGAGCATTATACTGAAACTAACTAGAAATTGTTTACAAGCTTTACAGTTTGAAATGATCAGTGCATGTAATGCAACTGAAAAGCAAACGACAGAAGCTGACTAAGGCCCGGTTCACACAGACGTACTTTTTACTTTTACTTTTGGGCCAAGCCAAAAGTAAAAGTTTCGGTTCATACAGAACGTATATACTTTTTACTTTTGGCCTTAAGTAAAAGTAGAAACGCGTTCTACTCGCTAACTCATACAAATTAATATAGCGGTACTAAATAAGCATGTTTGAATGCCAAACGGAATGTACACGGAACAAGTAACAAAGTAAACAAAACATCGAAACTGGAAGTCTGTGCCTAAAAGACATTAAACGGATCTTGTTAAAAGTGGCAAACTTATCAACACTCAACGTTGAGATAAATTTACAAAAATTTGTGCAGTAGCAGGTCCTATAATAATTGGGTAAGCCAATAAGACAGGTGAAAAGTTGCTTTCAAACACGAAACATTGAGGTATTTCCAAAACAAAATTTTGATAAAATCCGTTTTATTCAATGCATCATAGGATTTGGCTATAAACAAACTTGACGAGATCACAAAAATGTGGACAAAACAGAACGTATTTACAACTTTTTATAATCTTCGACACTTGAAAAGTGCTAATGTTGCTATATATACCATCCTATTTCCCTTGAAACAAAAAACTGATTTCAAAAACTATGAAGTACAGATGCTAGGGCTGAGTGCACTCTACATCGTGCTATAACCTACACATGTAGCAGTATTATTATTATGTTCGAGTGTTTAATCCCGGTTGTACTAAAACCATAATATAAATAAATGGTTCACTCGAATTCGGTTCGGAGTAGCATTTTAGAAATATGTAATGGTGACAGGATTCATTAGAATATAGCTAAAAAGTGGAAATGACTACTACATACCACATACTACACCACTATAGAGTATAGACAAACAGAGTAAAGTCAGTACAAAGTTCGGGTTCCAAACTGCGAAAAAGTGAATAAAACTGAAAACAAAACAGAAAAAACAATCATTGCACTTATGATTGGTGGCAGTGACATATTCCACCCGTAAAACAAAGGCATGAATGACAGAAAAGAAAAATATGCATTCAAATCTGTACTCAATTCCCCAGATTGATACATTCATTCATACAGCCATTGACCGTTCTATCAGAAACATTGCCACAAAACCATGAAATAGGTAAATTTTTTATGCAGCTAGTAGGGTCGGATTTCCTTAATTTTGCTGGCAGACCGGTCACGGCTGTACGTATGAATCCCAATATTTATCACCACTCAATCCTCAAACGAGACTAAAGTCTGACAAAAATAGCTGCGCCACTTCCTTATTTTAGTGGCATGACTTCTGTGACTACTTTCTGTACTCTTGATAGTCAAAATCTATTCTTTTCGTAACGAAATCACATGTTTCGTTTTCACTAGTTTTTTGTCAGACTTTAGAACAAGGAACGCGTCCGTTCCAAATTCCATCCAAGCAAACCCCCCCCCCCCCCTATCACATCAGAGACGACACTTCCATCTCATCCCCCTCCTCCATCTTCACCCCAAAATCAGCACTACTCAATCTTCGCTGACTAGTGATCGACCGTCGAATATCCCAGTCTCGACTGGCCACCGCACACGGGCCATTCAGCACCACCAGAATGGACATATTGCCCACAAAGTGGAGATCGGACAGTAGTTTGGGCGTGACCATGAAATATTGAGTGACCTGTAGGTCGTGAGCTTGTCGGCCAGTGCCTGTCAGCAGATCTACCATGAACTCAAACACACGACGCTCATTCACTGAGTCCATGCCTGAAATGAATGAACGAATGAATAAATTAAGAGTTTCATACTTACAGGCGCTCATGCTACACTTGCTGTTTTTATGGATGGCGCATTTTGGCTAACAAACCGACAGACAGCTTGGGCCGGTTGCTCAACTTTACAAGTATTACAATATAACAACTGTAAGTGCAAAATCAGGTGAATCGTAATGAATTTATATAATGAATTTGTAACGAATCACCTGGGGCCTATTCCTTTACCGGATTAAAGGGTTAATTATAATCGGACTAAACGGTTTAAAAATTATACTGAAAAAAGCCATTCCAAAACCTCCGGATTAAACGGACTTAACAGCTAGCGCGCTGATTTTCAAGTCCGTTTAGTCCGATCAAGCTGGACTTCATTTTTCGCGCTAAACCGTTTAGTCCGGTAGTTTAGGAATGGCCCAAATTTATAATCGGACTAAATTTAGTCGGACTTAATTTAGTCCGGTGTCATTCCTAAACTTAAACTTCCCGACACTGATAAATTTGTATTCTGGTGCCACTATAATGTTTTTTCGCACCAGCCAATCAGTTTTGTCTCCGCCTACAAACTGTACTCTGATTGGCTGAGCAGTTGAAGTTGACAATTAACTAGCTGTTTGAAAACAGCGTTTTCGCAATATAAAAATGTATTTGCAGCTGCACATAATATAAAAAAACTAGCTGCAAATGACAATCTATTAATTGTTTAATCTCCATTGTATATAAAGACTATTTAGCACGTAATGCTTCAGGCCAGCGTAGCCGAGTGGTCAGAGCGTTCGCCTTCGGCCAGATAGGTTGGATGTTCGAAACCGACTTGAATAACTTAAGCCACGTAAAAGTAATTTTTTAGGATTATTTGTGATTAAAATATCAAACATATCATATCATATAAAACAATATTATTTTTTTAACATATCAAAAATCTGTTATTTAATTTTTGACAAGAATTTGTTGGAAATCGACCAAAAAAAGCAATTTTGACGAAGATTTTTTGGAATACATTTTTTATACCAGATATTTAAAATACACTATAAAATAGCCCAATTATTCAGCTATAATTTGATATATAGATCGTCCAAATTGGTTAAGGTAGTGATAAGTAGCAAGAGAATAATTGGGGGGCACCGGGAAGTTAAGTCCGTTTAATCCGCGTAACAAATCGCGGACTAAAACTCCGTGTAAAATGCAGCGAGTGGACTAAACAGACTTATTTAAATCAGGTTTAGGAACGGAAATTTTTTAATCGGACTAATTTTAGTCCAGCTGAGAGTTTAATCCGGTGGTAGTTTAGGAACGGGATCGGACTAAAAAGTTTAATCCGGTGGTAGTTTAGGAATGGGTTCGGACTAAAATTAAGCAGCAGACTTATTTTAAACCGTTTAGTCCGTTTAGTCCGACTTGTCATTCCAAAACCGCGGACTAAAATAAGTCCAGTCCGTTTAATCCGGTAAAGGAATAGGCCCCTAATCTCACACTTACAATATTGTTACAAGACTTGAAATGTTGAGCAACAGGCCCCTCGCAGAAGCATGAATCGACACAGACGGATGCGCTCGTCGAAATTGGCCTGCCCGGAATCGAAATCAGATGCCAGCTGCTGCGTTAGTGCTCCCATCAGCATTCACGAGGCAATGTGACGGCTGTTTGGAGCATGTGCACAACATGTACCTGACCAGATTGGCCGTATAATAGTTTACGGAAACTCAAATAAATAGCCAAGTTTGACGAGCGCATCTGCCTTGGTTATACTATAAGTAGGCGGGAGAAATGTCTCACTCTTCTTCTGTACTGTTACGTGAGTACATGCCTACCCATTATGTAATTAGTCAAATAACTAATGCAAACGCTAAATAAACATAACTAGTTTTCGTCATCAGCAAACATTATTGAGTATTACAATAAAAACATAGCAAAACGTAAGTATTTTTTAAAATAACTCGCAGCAGCGAATGCGTTAAAAGTTATGTTAAAGTCAGTTTAAAAGTCAAAAAAAGCTTGTGCCCACCCTGGTTAATCTCGTCCACACAACGAAATGGCACTTGTGAGAACTGTTGCAGAGCCAGCATGAAAAGGATGGTGGTGACGGCCTTCTCTCCGCCCGAGTGGTGTTTCGAGCTCAGCGCCTGCAGTTGACTTTTCTCACTGTCCCGAAACGCCACCATGGGCACCAGTTGGTATCGATTCACGTCTTGCTGAAATGAGCCAATCAAAGCAATTCCATTAAAACTACATAGGGCTGCATTCACAAACGGGGTTTAAGGGGGGCGGGCTACCCAGGTCAAAAATCAAAGTTCTCCAATTTTGCTTATTTTCACATATGTTACTCCCCCAAGGCACCTCTACCTCAGATGAGTACAAATAAGCTTGAAGGTGCACTTTTGGTTCAGTGCGTTTGTCAGTGTATTTACATAGGCGAAAGTACACCAAAAAGCACAAAAGTAGCCCTTATTTTGACAGTTCTTGCACAAACCACATCAAGCCAATCAGGCTGAAACTTAGATAGTAGTAGCCAACATGTATGCGCAAAATCGTATGATCCGGATTTTTTATATGTATTTTCAAATCTAAAATCGAGCGATAAGTGAAAAAATGGCCGTTTTCTGGGCGCGCCAAAATTGAGTGATTTTACGTTTGACGTCACTGCTCAGGCCATGAGCAAAAATTTAAAAAAACGGATCATAGAGGTTGAGATATGACATTAGGCTATCGACTCATGTAAAAATCAGCTTTGTCAGTATTAACAAAAATTTCGAGTAAAGGAGCGCTTTGCGAGCACAAAAAACTTTTTTTGCGCCTATGATTTACACGTAAAATTGAAATTTTTAGAGCCCCTAGTAAAATATTGGCAAAAGCATTGATCCCAGTTTGTTATATCTGCGATGCGCCTTCCCTGGGGCTACATTGTGTGCAAATTTGAAGCGAATCAGAGAACCTAAAATTTTCACTTTTTTAGGTAGCCGCCCCCCCCCCCTTAAGTTGAATCCAGTCTAAGGTCCGGTTCACACTCGTCCTTGTTCTTGTTCCTAGCGTTTTGGCGTAATAATGTTTTATTAACATTTAAATGTAAAATCTACTGCATTAAGTAACAAAAGTAAGTCTGCGAAAAAAAATTTGATTTTGCAAAAAAAATTTCAAGCATTTCGCAAAATTGCGAAAATTTGCCAGCGAAAAGAAACCCAGCTTGTATTATTAGTCAAAAATAAAGTAACGCAATTATTTTGTTTCACATCCAAAAACGTACAATAGTATCCGGTGGCGCCTGCAGCTTAATTTCTCCGGCACAGTTGAGTCGCTGCAGATAGCTGGAAAAAGTGTTGCTAATTTGCTCCACATATTCCTGCAGGGGCGTTAACCAGTCCTAAAATTAAATTATTAGCTGCTTAATTTGAAGTTAGAAACATAAAAAATTTAGTTTATAATTAAAAAAATTAGAATTAGTTATGTTATATGTATATGCTAGAGTCAACGGCCCAATCAAAGAAACTGAATCTGAATATGCTTATTCCTCTGGAGGGAATCGGGCACCTTTTTGTCAAATTTGCAGAGAGGTCATACATGCTGGGGGCCTGTTGCTCAACTTTACAATTACAAGCCTTTCAATAGTAACATTTGTACGTGAAAAATCAGTTAATTCGTTACGAATTCGTCAGATAAATTCATTACGAATCACCAGATTTTGCACTAATTGTTACAGTAATATCAAGAGTACATAATAGCGTCCCACTCTATATAGAAGAAGAGTGAGACACTCTCCAGCCTGCCTGTGTTCTAGCACAGGCAGATGCGCTGGTCATTTTCAGGCTACATGTTGACATTCTGTGCAACATGTGGCTGGCCAATCAGAAGCGAGCGAGCAATCATTGGCAGACGCCTGTGCATGTGCTCCAATCATACAACGGGATAGGGATAAAGGTTAATAACACATAGTCTGCTTGCAAAAACATTAAAAAAGGTTTGCAAATACCTTTGGGGATATTTTGGCAAACTTTCAGCGAAATTGATTTAAGAGATTCAAAAAAGTTTATATCTCAAAAGTTTCTCAGTCAATTTCGCTGAAAGTTTGTCAAAATATCTCTAAAGGTATTTGCAAACCTTTTTTAATGTTTTTGCAAGCAGACTATGAATAAATAATGAGTTATTAAGCTTTTATCCCTATCTTAATGCTTATCAACGCATCAGCGATTAAGAAGAGTAAACTAAATAACTGCGGTCTCTTCTAGCGTAAAAAGGCAAATTTACTGCTGCTTGTTGGTTGTAATATAGACTACATTCTCCCAATTACTCCCAGGAAAAACCAAAACAAGATAGTTTGAAAAAAAGGGGGTTAGTTTGAAAAAATCAGACAAATACGTTGAACAAACAATAAGTAAAACATTATAACTTATAGGAAATGAATTAAAAATAATTTTATAAGTGATATCTAGAAAAGTAATGTATATGGTTAAACGCAAAGCAATTAGTAAGAAATCAACAGATGAGTGCGAGATTGTTAATACTTAACTAAAGGTATTTGCAAACCTTTTTTAATGTTTTTGCAAGCAGACTATGAATAAATAATGAGTTATTAAGCTTTTATCCCTATCTTAATGCTTATCAACGCATCAGCGATTATATACTAAGTGTGTTAAGCAGAGAATCTACGCGCTGATTGGCCAGCCACATGTTGCACAGAATGTCAACATGTAGCCTGAAAACGACCAGCGCATCTGCCTGTGCTAGAACAGAGGCAGGTTGAAGAATGTCTCACTCTTCTTCTATATAGAGAGAGACGCTATTATGTACTCTTGGTAATATTGTAAGATTTGTACGGCTCAGCAACAGTCCACTGATCAGTGATATTGAAACTTATACATTATTATTGGCGTGATTGTTTCGTAATTTTGTCGGCTGAACAGACAAAAAAGTGCATGAATCGAGTCGATTTTGTACAATTTTACCAAAAAAGTGCCATTTTTTACTAAATTTTTCCTTCCCCACCCTCCCTCATACATGTAGGAAGCAGGAGTCTACATTCTACAACGATACAGCAATCAACAGCCACACAATGCTTTGCGCTATAGTCTTTAGCGTACTGTGGTATGCAGTATGCTACTTTTTTCCATGCGCTGTATTGCCAAAATCTCACCGAACAAATCTCACCGAACAATGTCTTAAAATGGTTCACACCTAACAAAAGATTACTATTCACAAAGTTAGCTCACGTCTAATTGTTTGGCAAATTCTCCGTCAAAATTTGTGACTTCAGTTTCCAGCTGATGCAGATTGCGATCCCCAGTCTCCACTTCTTTCGATAACCTTTGATGCTCTTCTACGAGCTAAAATCAATTTTTTAAAAAATTAAATTTTAAAATTTTAAAAAACAATAACAATAGTTTTTATAATTTGACCATAGATTGAAGTAGTAGTAGTAAGTTACAAAACGAAACAAAACAAAACGAGTTTCAGACGAATAAAGTGAGTGTACGAATAAAAATTAAAGCATATAGAATTTTACAATTTTGGGTAACGGTAGAGCAAAATATTGAATCATGCATCAAACTAATACTGCCTTTGCTGCTATAGGTTGAGCAAAATATTGAATCATGCATCAAACTAATACTGCCTTTGCTGCTATAGGTTGAGCAAAATATTGAATCATGCATCAAACTAATACTGCCTTTGCTGCTATAGGTTGAGCAAAATATTGAATCATGCATCAAACTAATACTGCCTTTGCTGCTATAGGTTGAGCAAAATATTGAATCATGCATCAAACTAATACTGCCTTTGCTGCTATAGGTTGAGCAAAATATTGAATCATGCATCAAACTAATACTGCCTTTGCTGCTATAGGTTGAGCCGTTTTTCTACACACTATCTCGACTAATATGCACCACAGCTAAAAATGTGCACTAATAATTTTTTAAAGTTTAGTTAATGAAACCTTAACTAAATATTTGTAGCACTAACAACAGTTTATTAAGTAAAGTTAAGTCTACATATTAAGAAAATTTAATTAATTTTAACCAAATAAATGCAAATTATAAACAGACCGGCTGATTGATAGAATTTTCCACAATCCCAATTTCGGCTTCAGTTTCAGCAATAGCCGTATCCAGTTGGTCGCCAACGGGGGGTAAGGTTTCGAATTTCTACAACATTAAACAACATTGGCTCCGGAGTAGACATTAAATAAATAAAAATAAATAAATAGATAAATAAATAAATAAATAACAATTTACTCTGAAGAAACAGATTATCCGATAACAGTATTTTCAGTGAAAGAGATCTTATAGCAAAATTTTTTCAAGAAGAAAAACAAAACTTTACAAAAAGGACAATTTAAAAGCTGTTATTTAAGACCATCAAAAATATAGTCACCAAGCTTGGGCTACCTTCTCCGAGAATCTCACAGCTGGTAAATCACCGTTAGACAAAAAAGTGTTCTAAAATAATTGGACATAAAAAGTCTTACATTGCTAAAAAGTGAGTGAAAACTAAAAAACTTACTGATTGCAAAAGTGGTAAATCGTTAAGCTGTTTGCCATGAGTGCATTTCTTGGCTTCATTAAGTAGTTGTTGGGTGGTTGTCTTTTCACGAGCTAACTCCTCTTTTGCTTTCACCGACTTTTCCTGAAACATAAGCACAGAAAAAGTTAAAAAAGTAAAAAGTTTTACGTTTTTTTGAAGTTTTTGGTTCCCATACACTATAAGCTGGAATAAAATAGAATCTGATACCCTTACACTATACAATTTTATGTATGCTACTTTTCCATAACTAGCGAAAGAAAAGATCTCCTAAAAATAGGTCAAAATACAAAGGCATGTTCATACTTTTAAATTACTGCAGAAATTAAATCTAAGTGACTGAACATAACTTAAACTAATTAAACTTACTAACTCCACCAAAAACTGCTATAGTGCTATACCTTAATATAACTCACTCACCAATAAAGATCGTACGAATTTTAGCATGCTATTTTGGGTCGATTCATACTTATCCGACTTATCTTATTCATACATACCGACGACGCTATATCCGTTCATCTGGCAAAATTACAAAATAATTACAATAATCACACCACTAATAGTGTATAAGATCAGATTGTGGCGTGATTATTTTGTGATTCTGCCGGCTGACCGGACTACGGCTGTAAGCTAAAGCATGAATCGGCCCTATCTTAAAAAGGGCTTGAAAACAGCGTTAAGCTAATCTAGCAAATAAATAGTCCATTTAATCCACGGCGGTCAATCTATTTCCCTGACTTGTATTTCTAGACATTTCACTGCAGCCGATTCGTAAGCATCCTGGTGACGCTCAACGTCCGCAATCTCCCCAGCAATTTCTGCACTCTGCAAAGCCCACTGTCGGCGCAGATCGTGAATTTTCTAGAACAAAAACAAGCAATAGAAAAATTTTCATTTTTATTTTCAGCAAAAAGTTTTATAAAAAACAACGTTTTGAAAAGTATGTTTCAAAGGAATTTATTATAAATCCATCTGAATGGTAAATTTTCAATACATAGAATACGCCTACACACGATTGTTCGTAAAATCAAGTTATTTATTGCACAGCAAAAAAACGAAAAAAGCACTGAGAGCGGCATGATACAGCAATAAACTGCAGTGCAGTCATTTTTTAAACGTACTTCCCCGGCTTCCTCAAAACTTTTCATGGACTCGGCCAACTCTGCAAGACACCGTTTCGTGATGCGCAATAAGTCCTGCTTTTCCTGTTCCATATTCAAAGCAGCATCTTCTAGCTTCTTCAAACTAAAAAATAAAGTATTCAGATACATTAAATTGAAAAAATTAAAACTTGAAATAAAAAAATGCTTATTAGTTAAGTAAACGTATGGGAAGAGAATCCCATAATAACGATTTTAATACACAGCGTAATCGACACATTAACAGCCCGAATAGGTCTCAAGTTGAGCACAGCTGAAATAATGGCAAGCAGATGCACAAAGCGCGTTCACTTAGACCCAGTCTAAGTCATAGACAGCGTTTAAACACAGTCTCGCTAAACAAACATTTAAGCTCAGTCTAATCTACAAATCATGTGATATTTAAGATTTGTGTGTAAATTTAGTTGTATTTGCGTGTTCTATATACTGCTTCACATGCTCCTAGTTTAACGCTCGTTTATCTTCAAGAGTCAAACATTACAATACTGACTACGCTCGTTTATCTTCAAGAGTCAAACATTACAATACTGACTACACTAGTGTAATAAGTCAGTTTGTCAACATAAAGCCAATCCAGTTCAACCAGCGTCGCAGCTAATTTCGGCCAAGCTGTTTAATAGTCATAACGACAGTTAATGATAACACTAGAGTAAAAACAAAAAATGATCTAACAACGAAACATAATAAAAAATGAAACAAAACAAAATGGTATTTTAGGGTTTCCTCTTACTCATCGGTTCGCAAACGCAAATGATTTTTGATGTCCCGCCGGCGAACGTGCCTCTGCTTCAATTGACACTGAAAGAAAAATAAATTTTAAAAACAAACAAACCTTGGTTTTTTAGGAGTCTATTCCAGAAGCAGAAGCAAAGTCGTTAAATAAGTATGAATAAAAAACTAAAATTACTGTTCAGTCAGCAACCAAAATCCACGCCAGCAATCACCGTTTTATCTAGCTAACGAGCCACCTCGGCTCATGCATCTGACGTTAATAAAGTAGTAGTAGTAGTAATAGTAGTTTTATCAAAAGTACATAATAGCGTCTCACTCTATATAGAAGAAGAGTGAGACACTCTCCAGCCTGCCTGTGTTCTAGCACAGGCAGATACGCTCGTCGTTTTCGGGCCAGATGTTGACAATTTGTGCAACATGTGGCTGGCCAATCAGCGCGCAGATTCTATGCGTAAAACGCTTTAGTATATAATCGCTGATGCGTTGATAAAAGCATTAAGACAGAGATAAAAGGTTAATAACTCATTTTTAATACATAATTTAGGTGCGAAACATCACAAAAGGTTTGCAAATACCTTTGTGGACATTTTGACAAATTTTCAGCGAAATTGAGTAAGAAACTTTTAAAATACAAACTTTTCTCATTTTCTTAAAAGTTTCTTAAATGTAAGTATGAATCGACCCTTACTATTTCAAAAGCATTGTGTCACGATTACCCAAGCCGAGCGGATTACCTCCTTATAAGGACAAACTCTGTAATTCTAAAACTGGATAACGCATCATTACAAAAGGACTTTTATTCAATGACACAATCTTGTCCATAAACTATGCACAAACACTAACCTTTTTCTCTAACAATGATTCTCGCGATTTCTGGGCTTCCAGGCATTCTTTCTGGAGCTGCGACAATTTCTGATCAATCTGTTGCTGCCGCTTCAGTGACGCATCCAGTTCTCGCCTCAATTCCTGTTCACGATTCTGATCGTTGCTCATGTCGCCAGAGTTGGGAAAGAAATGACGAGATCTAAAATACGAACACACTTAGTATACTGTTTTTAGTATATTATATATTAACAAGAGTACATAATAGGAAGAGTATGACACTCTTCCTATTATGCCTACGGGCGTGCGTCCAATGCGCAGCGCGAAATAGCCCGTTTATGTACGGTTTTGCGGGGGGGGGGGTACCCCCCCCCTCAACTGAAGACCCCGTGCTCAACTGAGGGGGGGGTACCCCCCCCCCTCAACTCAGCACCCCGTCTTCAGTTGAGGGGGGGGGTGGGGGCCCCCCCCCCCCTCATTTCAAGACACTGACAAGGACTTTTGTTGATGTGCTGAACTGAGGGGGGGGGGGGGTACCCCCCCCCCCTCAACTGAAGACGGGGTGCTGAGTTGAGGGTGGGGGGTACCCCCCCCTCAGTTGAGCACGGGGTATCGAACTGAGTAGGGGGTACCCCCCCCCCTCAGTTGAGTACGGGGTCTTCAGTTGAGGGGGGGTCCCCCCCCCCTCAAAACCGTACATAAAAGGCCTATTTCGCGCTGCGCATTGGACGCGCGCTGCTAGGCATAATAGGAAGAGTGTCATACTCTTCCTATTATGTACTCTTGATATTAAGTATTAATAAGTATATTATATACAATCATGATTATGCTTATTGCTTAAGGCGGCACTACAGTCAAGAAATCTATTCACACCGTGGCTTTAGCAGGTAAAGGTAGCCCATCCATAAAAGTGCTGCAGAGTCCTGCCTTGGCCTCAGTCATTTGCTGGTTAGGTAGGCCAAGTGCCAACCTTTACAATTGGAACCAACGAAAAATCAATGCCTTGGATACGTCAGTGTAGCATACAAGTCACAAAACTAGAGTATTAGTCAAAGTACAGGGTTTTTTTTCAAAATAGGATTTCATCATTCTGGCGTCATTTTTAAACTCCTGTCGTCATTTTTATTTTTCGTTCGTCAAAATTAAATTATGGCTTTACAGTACCGTTGCGCTGCAGCAATATTGCTAGTTAGCGTTATCTTACAGTGGCGTACCGAGAGAAAATTTTCGGCTAAAATTTTAAAAAATCAGTATTTTTATGAAGTTTAATCGGTTTTTTGCCTAAATTTTGGCCAGAATTTGTGAAAATCTGCGTTTTTTTGGCCAAAAAAGGTGTAAATTGCGATTTTTTTGACACGGGGTTCAAAATTTAGTAGACCGATGGGAGGGAAGGGTCCCGCCAAGGGGAGGGAGAGGGGTACCCAAAGTTTTTGTACTGTTACATGTATATTTGCTTGTGCTCTATATACATGGAGTCTCAGTCTGAGGGGGCTTGTCCCGGATTTTTCAAAATTTCAGGGAATCTTATCCCGACATATTGGGGACTTGAACTCACAACGGCCTAAAAATGAGATTTTTTTGCAAAATTGGAATATTTTTTGCAATTTTTTTAGCTTTTTGCTCATTTTTAAAGCACTCTGGGGCTAATGAGTTTGAGTTTTCTGTCACCTATTTTAACTTTGAGGAGGGTTTGCTTGTCCGGAATCTCAAATCTTGGGGGGAGCTTGCCTTGCCCCCCAGACCTGCCTTGTACATCTGTGTCCCGAAGATTTCGATAAAATTTTAAGTAAAAAAATTCGGAGTGCCATGACTTTTCCATTTTTTGTTTGTAATTGTGCTTAAAATGCACATTTTTGCAATTTAACACACAAATTGCGCACAGCGCATATTGTCCGACATTATATATACTAATTTTGGCCGACCGAAAACATCAGAGCTAAAATTTGAGCTCAGAATACCAAGTACAGTAAGCCACAATGGTGGAAGAGTCTAAGAGTGACAAACGAATTTGGAAACCCCCCCCACAAAAAAAATTGGAGATTTTTTCACTTTTTAGGCCTTTATTCACTTGATCAAGTGGCGATATTTCAGAAATTGTTTCAAGCCGGGAAATTATATACATGCAAAGCACGTCAGAAGCAGAACGTCACATAAGATAGTGTACTAGGTAACATACATGTACTCGTGTACACATGCAGAGACTTTAATGAAAGTTAATAACAAATATATACGAGTAAGCCGCCAAGTTGCAGAGGAAAATTGGAGATTTTTTCAATTTTTAGGCCGAATTTGGTCAAATCAGCATCAATATTTGCTCAAAATCTTTCGTCAAAGCTTCGTCATTTTTATTTTCTGAACGTCATTTTTAAGTTTCATTTCTGCAAATGATGCCATGTTTGACCAAAAAACCCTGGATGAGTAGTAGGTAAAAATCTCCACAACATTGAAATACCCAATGTTATCCATATTAGTGATGACTTTTTTCGTGTATCGTGAAGTTTTAGCACTGACCTGTAACGACAATATAGATATATAAATAAACAAATAAATACTAACAGTTAAAGAACAATTTTTAAAGGCCACCGCAAAAGTTACAAGGAATTAAGCTTTAGTAGCCGTTTCACCATAATATTGTCAATGATTATGTTCAACATGGCCGATATTAGTGAAATGAGTATAATTATCAGTGAATACAATCATGAGTGAATATAGCCAATCGGGAAAAAAAACCCACCCCGTTTGTCGGGAAAAAAAACCCCACCCCAGTTTCTGAGCTTAGGGTGGTTTAATTGGTACCAATTTTCGTGTGCAATAAAACACCCTCTAAACAACTCCATACACGAGTTTAGAACTGATTCTGATCATGTTTACAATTTTTATGAGGAATCGAAATTTTGACTGTTTTCACCTACGAAGCTTGAAAAATTTGGCCAACTTTGAACCATCGGTACTCCTCATCTAAACAAAGTTATCCAAATCTGTTCAAATCCCACGGAGGCCACCTATAGGGCTACAAATCTAGCAAAAATGTTGAGTGCCACACTGAACCACAGCTGAGCCACAGTGGCTCAACTTCATGGGAAAAAAAAACCCACTTCGGGGAAAAAAAACCCAATTTTTCAAGTTGTGTAATTCGATGAATAAACGTGATAGAAACACAAAACCGGTCTTGTTGGGGGCCCATATGATGAGAAATTACTAACAAACCCTGAATTCTGGCGAGGAACGAAACCTGTTCGGATAATGTTTCAAAATTTGACTACCCTCATTTTTTGCAAAATTTTGCCGTAAACAGCCCAAAATGACGTGATTAGATGTTTTAAACAAGAATCAATGCTTTTTAACGTCATATTATGACACAAGGATGGATTTTTAGTGCCTACTATCCGCAGTACCCCTTGACTCAGTACATTTTACATGCTAAATCTATTAAAATGCTTGTTTTCTGAATGAAACCTTGTTAAAATCGGTAGAAAACGACTGTATAGCACTGTTATAGCGATTACGCGACTCTGCGTGCAATTTCAGTAAAATTTGATTTTTGAAAAATTTTCACTAAGTGACCCCATGTGAATTATGGGGCCAACTTTGATGGCTTGCTGTAGGCCAACCGATAGAGGTACGAACAAGTTGGGGTGTGCGTTCGAAAGAGGAGGTGGTACTGTATCAGATGCATGCTCAACATCGCCGGTGGCATGCTCATGACGTTTTTTATTGATCGATGAACTTGGGTTTTTTTTCCCGACGTGGGTTTTTTTCCCGAATTGGGTTTTTTTTCCCATGACTTTAGGTCAAAATTTCTGCCATGATGTAAATGATACCAAAACGTTTTATGCTGCATTTTACGGCTTAGGGTAAGGCTTGATAAGAAAATAAAAAGAAACTTTTAATTTTGTGTATTACTTGGTATATGACCAAAAGTTTCCAAAGTGGGTTTTTTTTCCCGACTGGCTATACACGCAGTGAATAAAATTCAATGCTTCAAATCAGGATACTATATACTTATACCCCATTTCAAACAACATCTAAAGACAATTATGAAAAACTACCTACTATTTAACAATTAGCTACTTACTATCGATATTAAGGCCATTTCGCTCCTTGGCGTACGGTCATGACGCATGAGCGGGCGCGTAATTAGAATTTTCACACTGCCTGCTGCATTATTTCACACAATGCAGCAGGCAGAGTGCGTGTGTAAATATTAAAATATAGTGTGAAATGTGAAATGAACTTGAAGTCTTGAACGTACCCGTTGATTAGGCGTGACAAAAAGACTAATGTTGTGTCTCATACAGCTGTCGGTTGCCTGGCGAATATTCCTCTCTGTCACGTGATTTCCAATGGGAATTTGATTCAGCTAAACACAAAACTGGATTGATATTTCATTGCAAAATGAACAATGAGACAATAAATGTGAAAAATAGCGATTACCAAAATCTGTTCAACTATGGAATCAGTCTAAAATGGTCCTTATGAAATTGAAAAAAAGGGGACTGTAATAAAAAATGGGTTTGAAAAAAAGGAGACTGTAATAAAAAATGGGTTTGAAAAAATTATATATGTTCAACTTAGACCTGGTTAAGTTGAACATTTCCTGAGAAACACAATCACAAAGGGCCTGTTATAGACCAATTTTGTGATAACATTATCTGAGTGAATGTCTCGTCTAAATAAGCCGACCCGCACTGTTATTTTGACGAGACTTTCTGAAAAAATCTCTTCATATCAGGATTTCTCAGCTGCGAATATCACGTCCGCCACTACGTACGATAGATTTTTTCTTGAATAAACGAGAAGCCCGCCAAAACGCAAAACTTTGACCTACCTTGTACATTTGCACTAAATATTTTCTGACACTTTCGGGAGCAGTGAATGTTTCAGACACAAACTTTTCGAAACCGGCTTCTCTGAAACAAAACCTTTACAATTACTATAACATAATTATAATAAATTATTAAATGGTATGATCCAAATTTTCACCGTGAGACTATATAAAAATCAGGAACACTCTACAGCCAATCAAAGCCAAACCTGAGCGCAGGCGACAAATGGATTGGTTGCAGACTATTGCGTTGGTTGTGTCGCGGCACAGTGAGCACAGGCACGTTGAGCTTCTGCTGGTCCCGAATGCACTGCAGCAGCAGGGTTGCGTCATCGTCTGAATCGCAGATGAAGGCAAACAGATCCTGTTTGGAGACGATATTTTCCATGAATTTCACCTCATCTGGATTCGGAATATTCAGCTGGAATAAATAACACAATTTTCTGCCAATCATAGAACTCAATATATACTCGATACTCAATACTCAAAGCATACTGGCAGCCGTATGTCCGTTCAGAAAAATTACAAAAAAATCATGCCAAAAACAGCTGTATAAGATCAACAACTTGTGGGGTAATTTTAGTATAAAGTTTGAATATAAAATTTTTGGTGAACGGACATACGGCTGTAAGTATGAATCGCTCCTAACTGAAAAGAAGCCTGTTGTACCAGATGTGACAGTGAAGAAGCTACACTGTTGTATGATCTTATTTACTTTTCTTAGCCATTGCCATACATTTTACAAAACAAAAGTAAGTGTAAACCAATTCTAATTTTTATAATCTACATACCGTCATGAGCACAGGACCATATATGGGATGTTGAAATCGGTTTCTATTCTGTTCCAGCCACTGATAAGCTCGATACGCATGACTGTCAGTCTGACGCAGATGCTCGAACCGACGACGTTCTAGATTCTGCAGAGTGCTCAGTTCGTGCTGCAGGCCTGCAAAACAAAAAACCAATTAACATAGCTTGGTCTATTCCAAGCTGTTTTTTATCAATTATACTTGTGTATATTTTTATCTCTTTAATGTTGATAGCTATATACATCATTATTATGGAAACTCAGGTTGTTAAAGAACAAAACCATTATCAACAAATTATAACACATAAAATATTGACAATTCCGTACGAATGATCGACGCTCACTAAACACAGTCAAGATAACAGTACATACGGATCATACAGATTCGTATACAAGTCTATGTATGTATGTATGTATGTATGTACTTGGCATTAGACTCGGAATAAAAGGTTCTTTTTGATAATGTATAATAGTATGTATAAAACGATCACGTGTTTGCTTAGATGAAGTGCAAGTTAAACGCGCTTTGTGAATCACAGCCATACTATCGCTTACGTATATCATTGCTGGCGATAGTTTGTTTATCATTGTTCAACTGATATTGTTCGTTAGTCAATCGCAGATCCAGCCTCGATATCTCTTCCAGTTTTCCATTCAGTTTCTCCAACTCAGGCTGCAAAGTAACCATAAACCAGTTTAGTCAAGAGTACATAAACAGCGTCTTTCTTTTTCAGCTTTTCTTTCAAAATTTTCCCTTCATTCCGCAGAAAAAAGAAAAGCACATGACTAAACAATTATGCGATTCCAGAAAAAAGTGCGGTGTTTTCGCACTTCAAAAAACACAGATAAATTTTATCGTTGTTATCCTTCACAAAAACTACAGACTACTTGTTTTACAGATTAAGATACACTTACTCTACAGTCTTCTTCTGGGCAGTTTTCATAATCCCTGCGTAAGGATTCAATCTGTTGCTTATACTGTTCGATTCTAAAACAGAAATATAACTTAAACACCAACAATTCTACAAATTTATGACTAGAAAAATTTGGTACTAGAAAAAACAAAAACCTCTTAAAAATTCGTCAAGTCTTCGAATTGGAACAATGACTTGACAATGTATTAATTTGGAAGTTTCTTATTTGACGAATTAAGGTGGTAGTGTCGCCAAAGCAGTTTTGCTCATAGGCTACAAAATGAGAACTTTTTGCTTTAAAATTGTACGTTCACTGAGAAACTAGTGAAATGTCATATGGTGTCAAATAAATACTGCCAGACACCAGACTAACAATATCTACCATTATTTTTAACCAATCACCATTTGTGAGCCAGATAGCACACAATAGAGACATAAAAGTTCAAAAAAGCAAGCCAAATATCAGATTGGCCAGCTTGTGAAGTACATGTAATGTTCTGACGCACAATTTTTTGCCACAAATAAGTCAAATAAAAAAAGAAGGTTCGTTTTTCTTTTGATTTCAAAATAAGTGTCTAAATTTTTCACAATTTATCATTATTGCTGTGAGTACTTTACAGGTTACGCACTGTTTCACAGTTCAAACAGGCATTACTCCACAACCACTCAAGCAATTTGCACAAAATTTTGTGTGTATAAACTAGAGCATATGTGCTTTTACTTTGTGTAAAGAATCTAAACAAAAAGTTTCTTAATTGTGACGAAATTATCGAATGTGAATAGGTTTTCAAAACGTCATTTTTCCGACTTTGCGACTTCACTGCTAACTGTATGCTGCATCAATTTTTCTGAAACTTGGCAAAAATATTTGCCTTGAAACATATTTTTAGAATATATAAAGAACAATGACCTACCTTTCACTGAAAAAGTTTTATAGTCGCGCAAAGTCGACTGCTTTCGCGACACTACCCCCTTAAAAAACTACTTGAAACAAAGACTAGTAAATATCAACAGTCAACTTAATAAACTTATCGCAAACGTACGTTGACAAACGTTCAGCTTCCTTATCGCTTAGCTGATCGAATTTACGTTGAGCGTTCTGCTTCTGAAAACATAATTGGCCTAGCCAATAATTAAGGAAGTATTAAAGTAATTCATCTGGTCTAAATAGTATATATTAAACTAAAATTTCAAAATTTAAATTCAAAAACGTTTGTGAAAGTATCAAAAAAGACATTTAAGGTGGTAGTTGCGTTTTCGAGGTTTTTGTGATTTCTATGTAAACTTTGCGCCACCAGTACTCAAGTTATAAGTGACGCCTGAGCATAAATTTTTGGGACAGTATTGTAAAGGTCAAAATCCCCAGGCATGTCTCTCACTTTTTTGAAATTTCACCTGTGGACATTTTTAGAGGGTTTTAATTACAAGAAAATATCTTAAATTTTCGGTGCGTTTGCTTTTCAGCTATTTTCTCAGTAAATTGACTAGTTATTTAAAAAGTGGGGGACATGCCTGGGGATTTTAAACATGTCAAAAACCTTACCAACTTTCAGCCCCAACAGGTAACCGTATGATTCAGAGCTGTGGCGCAAACTTTTTGTAAAAAATTTTAATATTTTGGAAAGGACCTTTCTTTAGTCGCTTATAGTGGAAAGAAAATCACAGGTTAAATTTTAAGGCATGGCATATATTTAGCAAAGACATTGTTCTACCTAATGCAAAAGACCGCTTGTGATTTGAATTTGTAAACGCTGAGCTATGGCTTTTTAAAAAAACACCTAAAAACGCAATTACCCCCTTAAATTATTAATTAGAAAACTTTCAAAATTGTTCACTGTTTCCAGGTCTACTCCACAGTCCACTCTACCCAATCACAAAAACAAAACTAAAACTATTTTTATCACAACAAAAACAATGTGCATTAATAGTAAGTAAAAAATTATGAAAAACTTCTTTAACATTAGTGACTAGTAAAACAAGTATAACCAATCGCACATGGCTTATGCTTATGCAATAGAAAACAATAGTGGGCAACAAAACAGTGCAAACAATGTAATCCCTCACTTCCGTGGTTAACCGGGTGATTTTCTCCACAAACTTGCTTCGCGCTCGAAATATAGCCTTTTCGATTTGATCTTTCTGAAAAAATAAAATCATCAAAAAATCATTTAATACGACATAAAAACATTGAAAAGAATAGCTTAATACTCAATATGAAAACCTGAGATAACAGCACTGATAAGGATGATCAAATTAAAGTAAACGAAGTCATATCAAAACAGAAATTTCAACCTCAGTAATTTCCAGTACATCAACACAACAAACTGAAAACCAACCACAGCTTTGAAATTATCGTTCAACTGCTGCTTGCGTTCTTTGCTCTCGTCGACCTGACGCTTCAGTGGCTCACAGCGTGCTCTTTCTGCCGCCAGCTGAGCTAACAGCTCTTTATAGGCAGTTTGTTTTTTCTTATACTCCCAGTAGGCGGCATCGTATTGCTATAATGAGTATTATAGTTGCTTTAAATACTAAAGTCAAAATTCTGACCAAAAAATGTTGAATATTGGCCTAATCTGAGAACTATTCGCTGTACTCTTGAGGGCTGCAGCTTGCTCTTTTTCTAATTTTAGTGTCAGTGTTCAACATTTGGGCAAATCTTAGAATCTAAGGTCCAGTCCTACCGTTGTTAAATCGTTAGATTAAACGGATTATAATAATTAATTTAATAAATCACCGTATAATGACCATCAATTCATGAAAATGTAGAAATAGAAAAATGTCTTATCAGTAGTATCAATATTGTAGCATACTTTTGATCATAGCTCTAAAGAGTCTTCTAAAGAAATGTGTACCGTTTAATAATAAAAGTAAAAGTTTTGAATTGACGGCTTGACGCTAAGAAATAACGTAAAAAAGCTTAAAAGCTTGCAACAGTATTTTGCTACTATAAACGTCAAACCATCTTCAGCAACCCTTACCGCCCAGCACCGTTTTTGACGCAGAATTTTCACCACTTCGCGCAGTTCTTTCTGCCGATTGAATTGTTCCATTTCAGGCTCCAGCTGCTGTAGTCGTCTTCGTTTGGTGTCTAGCTGTTTCCGTTCCATCTCCAGCGTTCTTTCACGCTCAGCTTTGCCGCTGAACAGCTGCGACAGGGAGTCATGTTTTTTCATCAACTCGGTGTCGATCTGAATTAATGTAATATTTTGAAACCAACTTTTTACCGAATTAAAAAGGCGTTTTTAATTAATCGTTTAATCGTTTTAGTCCGAATTTGAATGGATACAATTTTTTAAAACGCATTTCTTACCGGATTAAACAACTGGACATGTTCTGGTCCGACGTTTAGGACTGGATCGTGGGAAGAACTCACGTAGACCAGAAAATGACTGGACAATGGGTTTCGAATTCTTGGCAAACCCACAAACTATACCAAACTATAGCGGGAAACATTTTCAACAAGCCATTGCAAAAACGCGAATAGCACTGACTTTTTTCAGACTGACAGGCCTGACTTGGAGATAATTATCAGCACAAATGTGAGGACACTAACTTATTGTTCTTACCAAATCTGACAAAACAGTTAAAATAGTAAACCAATGAAAGTGGATGTGGAACCATAGCATATGACAAAGTATATCAAACACGGTCAACCGAGTCAACTTACAACTTTCTCGGTGTTTCGCAGCAGCTCAGAGTGCGTCATTTCGGCAAACTTGGATACTTTGTGCTGGGATAGAAATTGACACAGGTTATCCACTTGAATTTGCAAATCACTCACAAGTTTCTTCACCTGAAATTAGTGACGCGAACAAGCTATGTCAATCTAGGAAGGCGCATGACATAGACATATTAATTTCATGCAGAGCATATTAATTTCCGCAGTCGGAAAAAATTACAGGGCTGACAGATTGCCCTCCTGGCTACGTCCTTGTAATAAATGACAAAATATTTACAGCGTTGGCAGTACTCGGCCTCCCATCAATTTTCCATTCAGAACTTCCGGTTCTGATTTTTCGGACTATTGTTGTTTTGCTTCCGGGCTCGTGACCAGCTCTGAAAACAAAAAATGTAGACTGAGAAAACTTGCTGAAGAATTCAGTTTTAAAGTTTAAAGATCTACTGAAGCGGTATATATATATAATATATATACACATATATATTATATTAATATACATGTCAGTGGCGTACCCAGAAAAAAATTTCGGGGGGGGGAATAATTTTTCGATTTTTTGTTATGGGTTAAAATGCACTTTTAGCAATTTTAATACTCATGAAACGCCTTACAAACACAAGATTACTAAAACATAAGGTCGCCCCCATAAAAAAATTTTGGGAAAATTTTTGAATTTTAGGTCAAATTTAGTCAATTGGAGACGTCTTAGAAAATTTTTCCGGCCGGACCATAAAAACCAAACAAGGTTGCAGGGGTCTGGGGGCGGCTGCCCCCACAAAAAGATTAGCGATTTTTCCCCTTTTTAGACCAAATTTGGTCAACTGGAGACCTATCAGACATTTTTTCCGGCAAAATTTAAAACAAAAGATGGGAGCGTCATATCAGACAGTGTATTCCACAAGTATATAAATGTAGCATAATATACTCGTGTACATGCAGCATAATGTACTTGTATATACATGCAATATGCATAGACTTTGATGAAAGACAATAACAAGGAATAGTAAGCCACAGAGTTGCAGGGGTCTGGGTGCGGCAGCCCCCAGAAAAAAATTGGGGAAATTTTTGATTTTTAGGCCAAATTTGGTCAATTAGAGACGTATCAGAAATTTTTTCCGGCCGGACGATAAAAACCAAAGGGGGGACCCTTGTGTAAAACTTCGGTCGGAAAAAATTTCGGGGGGGGGGGGGGAATTCCCCCCATTCCCCCCCCCTGGCTACGCCCCTGATCAACACACAAATTAGTTTCAAACTGTATGTATATATTATGTGTGTGTGTGTGTGTGTGTGTTGTGTGTGTGTGTGTGTGTGTGTGTGTGTGTGTGTGTGTGTCTCGCCTACTTGTCTGCCACAACGCTTACAGATCTATATCAGTAATGGCAAATTCAGCTCCATGACGAATGAAATCAGACATATTCGGCGAGCGATCCAGAATCTTTGGAGATCCACCCAAGCCCACGCACAGTCCACAAACGATACTACTTTTTCCTGAAAAACAATGCTTTTATATCTGCAAGAAAAATGATGAGGACTGGGGAGATCCCAAACTTTGTAGGTTAGTTTCACTGGCTCAGTATATAATTTTTATAAGAATATTTCGATAACGCACATAATCTGACTACACGTCAAGGTCTTTAGGCTCCAAAGGAGGTATAAATCCGGAACTTATACTTACTACAGTTTCAGATGACAAAACTACAAACACATTCTATTGACGCCAAACAAAAAACTGAACACTAACGAACCTATAGCAATTCAATCACATTTAGTGAAGGCAGTGGATAGCACTCCGCTTCCTGATAAGTGCTAAAATGTATAATAAAAAAGTGCATATACACAGTATATATACATAGCATTAGCAAGTGAAGAGCAAAAAGTTACGAGTAGTATATGTATATATATTTGGGAAAATTTTTGACTTTTAGGCCAAATTTAGTCCATTGGAGACGTAATGGGGAAAATTTTTCCGGCCGGACCATAAAAACCAAAGGGGGACCCCTTGTAAAAAATCACTGGGGAAAAATTTGGGGGGCCGATTCCCCATCCCCCCCTGGGTACGCCCTTGTATATATAATATATATATATATATATATATATATATATATATATATATATATATATATATATATATATATATATATATATATATATATATATATATATATATAAAAACGTTCACCTGAACTTATATACACCATCAGCGGTAATCCTAAAAATGGAACTCGGCTTTTTTATCTGGACATGCACCAAGCCTGGCTTAAAACCCGATTTTTCCCATTTCATAAAACCAAGTTAGTTTTTTTAATCCAAACATACAGGCACAGATGTACATGGAGGGGGTCTGGGGGGGGGGCCAAGCCCCCCCCCCAGATTTGAAGTTTCGGGACAAGCCCCCCCTCAGATTTGACCCACCGGGACAAGCCCCCCTCCTTGATGCTGAAAGAAAGGGGCCAGAACTCTCAAAAACTGCCCCAGATCGCCGTAAAATGCTTCAAAAACGAGCAAAAAGCGAAAAAATTGCTGAAAATAGCCAAATTTTGCCGAAAATTTTCTTTTTTAGGCAAAAATTCGGAATTTTTGATTTTTTGTCCGCCCAAGCCCCCGAAACTTTGGGACAAGCCCCCCCCCCCCTGAAATTTCGAAAATTCCGGGACAAACCCCCCCTGAAATTTCGAAAATTCCGGGACAAGCCCCCCCCCCAGACCGAGACCCCGTGTACATGTATGCATACTAGGGATGGAAGTATCGGTCTTGGTCTCGGTCTCGGTCTCGGTCAAAACCCGAGACTAGCCCAGTCTCGGTCTCGGTCTCGGTCTCGGTAGTCGAAAAGTCTAGGTTTTTCAAATCTGTGAAAAATTTTCCTGTGGCGCCCCCTTTGGTTTATATTTTTGGCAGGAATTTTTTTCGAAAGTGTTCAGTTCACCAAAATTTCACACCAAACAGTGAGATTCTGTCAATTTTTTCCGAAAACAACTTTACCGCGCTTGTTTAGTTTATCAGTAAACACAGTACATACACAGAAATGTATATATGTTTATGATTAGGTTTCTTATTTCATATAATCTTTCAAGTCTATCTGTGTGATTATTATTATATTTTATTCTTTAGTATTAGTGTTTGGCTGGTCAACTTTTTTCCTGTTGTGCCACAGCACAACAGGTCTTTAATTTTGATTTTGGCGGATAACACAGGACTGGGAGTGTGCTATAAGCTTGTGCGTTTGCTTGCTGTGCACTTTGGGTCAACTGTGCGTGTGTCACTGCATTGTCCAGCACAAAAGTTACACAGCAATCAGTGACACGTTCAATGTGCGTTCGTGTAGCTCATGCAGGTTACGTATTGTGCGTGAGTCACATTGCTGATTACTATCTGATCATAGAAGTCTTAATTGACAACAAAAACTTGCGTCAAAATATCTGCGCATGTGCGGGTACAAATGGCCAACACGGTACATAAGTTCCTTGTGCCAAATAAAATGACACCAACCACAGTGTCACACAGTTTGTTTATAATTCTTTACATGCAATCATACATAGTAGGCTTATACGAAAGACCCACCTTCTGTTTAATGTTGTTGCTGTTTAATTCATATATCAAATGAACATATTAGAACTATGTATTGCGTTAGAATTGCAACTGGTAGGTATTCTGATCATTGCCTAGCAAACAGCGACAAGCACCATGAGTGTGTCGTGTTTTACCAGAAAACGTGTGCAGCAAATGATTGTATAGCAAGTGTTTCGGATCTGATTTGTTGTTTGTTTTAATTAAAAAAACAACACAATGTCGCTGCACAACAGGCTTTAGCTGACCACCGGTCAGTTTACTTAAAACTTTTGGGTTGATACTTACTGAAAGTTTTGCCGCAGATTGAGCTTGTTATGCCATTTGGTGGCTTCACATACTTAACTGTAATTTCCAATTAGTAGGAGTTTAGCAAAAAATCAAAAAATCTGTGAAAGTTCAACTAAACGCACTACTAAGAACTATGCGGTGACACATGCAGTTCGGTATATAGATGAAAAGGGAAGACTCTACTCCCAACTAAAATTTAGTCTCAGGAGATTGAGGGGGCCCCACTCACAGGGGTGTCACGCCGGAGGCAAAGAATGAAAGAGCGTCACGGCGCGCAGGTCTAATTTTTGAGCCAAACCCTTTCTATCTTGGGTGTATTTTAGCAGAACATTGGTAATTCCAGTACAATCGGAGCCATTTTTAACTAAATTCGAGCCAAACAGTGTCAAAATTTGTATTTCCTGGCAAGTACAATTACAAATTGCGTCTGTTTTGGAACAGAGGTCAAAATTTCCCGATATTCAAGAGGACATGGTCCCACAGTCCCACACAAACGGTGGAAAGAACCAGCAATGTAACCAAAATTGTCGTGATGTAGCTGTTATTTATGCATAAGGTGTATGACCATGGTCTTGTAATATTACCTAAAAACTTGTAAAAAGTCATCAAATCGATAGGTAAAAAAATGACAAAAAATGACCTAAAGTCTCGGTTTTGGCGGTCTCGGAGTTTGGTCTCGGCCTCGGTAGTCTCGGTTTCGTGGTCTCGGTCTCGGTCTGGGAAAAAAAACCGAGACTTCCATCCCTAATGCATACAGGTACATATTCATAAAAGCTGGGATAAAAAGCCGGGATTATGGTACAGTATTCATAAAAATTAAGCTCGGATTATAAATCCTGGCTTTTGCAAATATTTTATAGATTTTTCCATAAATAGCAAAAAGGTCGTATAAAAAGCCAGGCTTGAGTAAGCCTAAATTGAACAAAAAGCTTGGATAAAAATCCAGGCCTGCGCGCAACCCAGGCTATTTATATATAAGACTTG
Source organism: Trissonchulus sp. WLG1_4 (assembly GCA_030248245.1). Lineage (NCBI taxonomy): Eukaryota > Metazoa > Nematoda > Enoplea > Enoplida > Ironidae > Trissonchulus > Trissonchulus sp. WLG1_4. Next base: position 4,304 of record JASANF010001942.1, on the reverse strand, counting down.
ATCAAGCTAGACTTACGGCTAAAAAGCCGAACTTTTCATCCGGACTTTTATGAATACCGGACCATGACTATAATAGTCGACAAGACGTTCCATATATAAACTCATACATGTTACAGCAGCTAAATTTTTGGTACCCCCCCCCCATGGGACCCCCTTCCCCTGCGTCAACTCATTTTTGACTCCCCCCTTCCAAAATGACAAAAAATTTTTACCTTTTTTCACCAAAAAACACCTATTTTGACAATTTTTGGCGAAAATTTTGGTAAAAATCGCTTCAATTTCACAAAAAAGGCCAATTTTTCAAATTTTGGCCAAAATTTTACTCCCGTCGCTTCAACTACATGTATATACATTAACATAATATGCATACACTTACAGAAAATTAACAAGTCGAATTCTTAGCACTGTTCCTGGAGTAAGTTGCCTTGGCATCACAGCGGAGGCAAAACGTAATCAGCAGATATTAAATCTGAAATAAATATTGGCAAAAAAATATTTTTGTTAAATATATACGTTTAAATATGTTTACCGGCCATACATAACGATACTCTAAATTAGCGGGGATGACTGTTGACTTTAGACTTTTTGAAATGTGCTCAGATGAACTTTATACAAATTTAAAGCCAAAAACGACACAAAATAGGCATCGCGTATTTGCGTATATATATTTAGTTTAAAAAGAAGCGAATTTGTAAGTTGAGTTGGGGGACAGTGGACGTATTTTTGTAGTAATGCCGTTTTTCCAACTTATTCCACCCCAAGGGTCTTAACACCAAAAATTTCACTTCACTCTAAGAATTATATTAAAAGGGGCGACAGATATTTTGGGGGCTTTGCTGACGATGGGGGTTCTATATTTTCATTATTTAACAGATTGGGTGGGAATCGCTTGGCAGCAGATAATTTTCCGTCCTGTTCTTCAGTTCGCCCCCTCCAGTGGTTTTATTACAAAAAAATGCTTCACTCGGAGTGAACTCCAAAAGTTCACTTCACTCCAAAAGTTCACTACTTCACTACTCCTTCATTCAAACCATAAAAATGCTCAATGTAAAAAGTAGGGATGTCGCGGATATCCGCATCCGCATCCGCGGATGATCCGCAACTTTTTGACATCCGCATCCGCATCCGCGGATGATCCGCAACTTTTTGACATCCGCATCCGCATCCGCAAAAATTTAATGCGGATGTGCGGATAGTGCAGATTCGGCAAAATTTACTAAAAATGTAGAAAATCAGACGACAATTTTGATTTTTTTGAATGTATATACGAATATTTTTGCTCTTACAACGGTGGATGAAACATTGAAACTTTATTCTAGGCTTTTTCACCTCATTGTTGGTTGCAAATCGCTCTTTTCTAAAGTAGGCTTCACGAATATTTGATATTACGGGCATATTCGAACTAAGTTTTGCATTTGCATGTTTGAGAGAGACTAGTCTACAAACTTGTAAATTGTCACAACAATATATATATCAGTTTTTAACTTGCATGCTTTCGTAGATTAAAAAGAATAGACAGAATACGTATAGTAGTGATTATACACCAACCAAAACCAAAAGCATCACGTTGCCAGAGAGTCACGCTGATAGCCTTTGAGTTGGCATAAAGTTAACCAATAGCGTTTTAACCAAACTGTTGCTGGCTGCGCATGGCTTGAAGATATGTATAATGAATGCACAACTTCGATACAAACTGTTTTATCTAAGTCTCATTCCTTAGTATTTGCATTCTTGCATTCATACTTGCTATTTTTAGTATATTATGTATTTTTTGGTGAAAAATTTTTCAAAAATTCGGCTCATAACTTGTTTAGAACGTATTCTAAAAAGATCCGCATCCGCATCCGCATCCCATCCGCGCGGATGTCAGAAGTCAACATCCGCATCCGCAGCATCCGCATCCGCGGATGTCAAAAAAGAGTAAAAAGTGCTGAGAATTTAGAAATACAGTATCAGGGTTGGCGCGACAGCGCCCAACCCTAGAATAGTATAATATACTGTGCAAAAAAAGTTCCCTCTTCGTCGGCGTACGAGGTTCTCAAGCTTCATCCTTTGCGAAAAGTGATGTGACGAAAAACGATGAAGTGTTGGCCGGAAAACGATGAAGCAAAATTTGTGTTTATTGCATGCGGAAGTCTATTGGAGTGCCCTGAAGCTAAGAAATCATGTTTGACACAATCACAATTTGTATGTAGCCTTTGTTTTTGGGCTTTTGGAAGTGAGAGTAAAATTCCGGCCCCGGCCCCGGACATGCCACTGGCTTAGCATTTTTAAAAAAAAGTTTGGAAATTTATTTTGCATACGCGCGCTGTCATGGGCACAGGCTTGGGATCAAGTGCAGTTGGGGGGGGATGGAAATAGTGAACCTATTTTTTGGAGTAGAGTAGAGCACTTTTGTAATGGAACCACTATCCATAAGTTTGTATTTTCTGAGCTATGACCCCTTGAAAATTGCATTTTCAGTGTTTTTGGAAGTGAACGTAGACCAAAGTTCGAAAAATGGCTATAATCTTTGTTTTTGGATAGTTTTGAGTGCGTTATGCTGTTTTAAGGCATCGTCTAGGCCTAATCGGCAGGATTCTTCAGGCTAAGCTGGCAGGATTTCTTCTGAAAATTTCGATTTTTTATTGCCTAAGCCTGAGCCTAAGCCTAAGCCTGAACCTAAGCCCAAGCCTAAATTAAGGCCAAGTTTGAATTTGGTCAAAAATTGGATGTTTCTGGCAAATTTTTCGGCAGGAACCCGGTCAAAGCATGGGCGTAGCCAGGGGGGAGGGTCAGGAGGTCTGAACCCCCCCCCCACCTTTTGGTGGAACCTGAAGAAATTGTCAACAAGGGTCCCCCCTTTGGTTTTTGAGGCTCGGCCAGAAAAATTTCCGATATATACGTGTCCAACTGACCAAATTTGGCCTAAAAATACAAAAAATCTTGAAATTTTTTCCTGGGGGCTGCCGCCCCCACACCCCTGCAACTCTGTGGCATACCAGTCTTCGATATTATCTTTCATCAAAGCCTGTGCATGTCTACACAAGTATATAGATTATGTTATATTCACGTGTGTAATACACTGTCTGATGTGACGATCCCATCTTTGTCTAATAGTCCTGTAGAAAAAAAATTATGATACATCACCAGTTGACCAAATTCGGCCTAAAAATTGTTAAAAATCTGTAATTTTTTTCTGAGGGCTACCGCCCCACCGCCCCCAGACCCCTGCATCCACTCTGATTTTACAATGAGTGTTGCTTTCAATTGCTCTTTCAATGCAAATTTTATTTAAAAATTCCAAATAACTCTAGCTTCTGGGGGCTGCCGCCCCCAGACCCCTGCAACCACTGTGATTTTACGACGTGTTGCTGACAACTTTTTCAATGCAAATTAATCGTCAAAATTCTAAAAAGCTAAAGCTTCTGCGAACTGCGAACTTGCAGACTTACGCTTCGGGTAGAGGGGGGTCAAAATTGAACACTCTTTCGAATAGGCTAGGTTAGAAGTTTGTAGGATGTAAGCTTTAGCTGGAAATCAAACTTTGTCCAAAAATTAAACCTTACATGAAATTTTTCGCGCAAAAACGGATTTAGGCAAAAATACTAGTTAGGGATGGGACCGAAAAAAATTTCACCGAATACCGTATACCGAATATTCGGTTTTTTATTTTCGGCCGAAAACCGAATACCGAATACCGAATAGTTGTCATTTGCCAAGCAAAGTTTTCTCAGATTTTAAAGATCCAGAAAAATAAAATATTACGTATAGATAAGTATATAAATACTACGTATAGTACCCCGGGGTGGAGTGGGACAGTCTTTTTGGGGGTGAAAAGAGACATCCCCACCTAAAAAGTTTCAGAAACAATGCCGAAACATGCAACTTTGAGCGTAACAAGTACATACACAATATCGGCACAGATTCGGTTTGGGCGGTAAATGCTAACTCACATGTTTTCAACGTAGAAACATGTTTAACATGCTACATACAAACATGTAACGGGGTCCAAATTTTGGGGGGGGCCTCTCCGGCCAAATTTTGGGGACCCTCCCCCCCTGATCGACCAAAAATACCCTAAATTTTGTGAAATTTTCCCAAAAAAGTGCAATTTTTTCTAAATTTTGCCCGAATTTTGGGGACCCTCCCCACCGGCCCCTCGATTTGGGAGGGGTCGCCCCCCATCCCCCCCTCATACATGTATGGCTACATATGTACATAAGCCATGTATTATCATACCAATATACAAATAAGTATTGTGCCAGTGTGCTGTCGAATATACCCCCGTCGTGTGGTCAACTTTTTGCTTCTTGCAAACCTGT
>JASANF010001940.1:0-10359 GCA_030248245.1 Trissonchulus sp. WLG1_4 | reverse complement strand
TCGTATCATGGATGCTATTATGAGCTCGCCCATTTACTAAAAATTTAGCTGCGCAGCGATTTTGAATTGGCTAACCAATTAACTCTTGCCATTTGTACTTAATCAGAACTCCGAACACCTCTTGCATAAAACTTCTGCTTGTTAATCATAACTAAAAATCAGGTATTAGGTTCAGTTTGGAAACATTCGAATAATTAGTACATTAACGACTTACGTGTGTGCTTGTTTATACACGCCAACTACAACGCAACAGCGCAACAGGACTTTTCACTTGGTTTGTATAGTTTGTTAAACTTAGCAGAAGTTTGTTGATCCCATCCCATGTTGACAAAAGGTTTTTGGATTCACTAATTGAAAGTAATTTTTGAAAGTAATTTGTAATTACTTCAGTAGTAATCTTATCAGTATCGCAGAAACCATGTGAAAATTTTGTGATGAACTGATTAAGATTTCGGTAACAAAACATCCCTACGTCTAACTCTGCCGTATTGCCGGCAAAATTACGAAATAGTCACGCCAATATATAATAATGTATAAGATGTGGCGTGATGTTTTCGTAATTTTACCAGATGAACAGACATAAGAATCCAAATTCAAAGAATTCGTAGAATCAAACCTTAACAATAACATTCAACTAATTTTTAAATTTCTAACTAATTTCCAAGTGCCAACAGTCCTGTCTTCCTTGGCGTAAACGACACGTTTTTATTAGTTTTCTCATTTGGCAGTTTTCGCGACGTCGTAGCGCTCTGTGTAGCGCCCTTGAGTTCTTAAATTAGGTATTAGAAAGGCTGATAACAGCTTCTGTACCATACTGTTTGGCTCACAGCGTAGTAAGGTGATGACGTGTCATATGAATGCAAACTCATTCATACATGTCTAAATTATGAAGTTTATTCCCTTTATAATTTATAACGCCTAAATTCAGCAAGTTTATTCAGTAATTTAAGTCGTTTTATATTTTCCGTATTTAGATTTTTAATGGGAAGCTGGCCCAAGTGTGGTGTCCTACATGACCAAGTTTGGTCAACTTAACTTAGAGTTCCTTTGCGGGCCGGAGTTCCTTCGCACTTTTGAGGTGTCGGCCCGGCCCGGCCCGGCCCAGCTCGCGAAAATTCTCGGCCCGCGGCCCGCCACCGGCCCGGCGCGCCGGTGGTGGGCCGAGCCGCGGGCCGACCAGTAAAAAAATTAAAAATTTTTACGTAATTTTACGAAAAATAGCCAAAAAAGGGTAACGAACGCGTGTAAGCGAAATCGAAATAGCACTTTTTGTGCTATAGCGCTTTTTTTATGCGCTATATGCGCTATAAGCGCTATAAGCGCTATGGAATTTGCTATATGCGCTATTTGCGCTATAGCGCTTTTTGGGGGTGCTATATGCGCTATTTGCGCTATATGCGCTATCGAAGGTGCTATATGCGCTATTTGCGCTATAGCGCTTTTTGTTTGAGCTATATGCGCTATTTGCGCTATATGCGCTATGGAAGGTGCTATATGCGCTATTTGCGCTATAGCGCTTTTTGGGGGTGCTATATGCGCTATTTGCGCTATATGCGCTATCGAAGGTGCTATATGCGCTATTTGCGCTATAGCGCTTTTTGGGGGTGCTATATGCGCTATTTGCGCTATATGCGCTATCGAAGGTGCTATATGCGCTATTTGCGCTATAGCGCTTTTTGGGGGTGCTATATGCGCTATTTGCGCTATATGCGCTATCGAAGGTGCTATATGCGCTATTTGCGCTATAGCGCTTGTTGGGGGTGCTATATGCGCTATTTGCGCTATATGCGCTATCGAAGGTGCTATAGGCGCTATTTGCGCTATAGCGCTTTTTGGGAGTGCTATATGCGCTATTTGCGCTATAAGCGCTATCGACGGTGCTATATGTGCTATTTTTTTGGATATGGATGAAACTTCTACAGAAAAATGGCCAGGGGGGATTTGAACCACCCATTGCTAGATTACTAGCTTAACGCTCTACCGACTGAGCTACGCTGGCCTATTGGTGTTTGTGTTAATTTCCCTTTAAATAGTGATGCTGATCTTGGATAGCGCTTATAGCACCTGAGGGTGCTATTTGCGCTATTTAGGCGCTATTTTGTGCTATTGGCTAACTTATTGAAAAGTTTTGTACTTTTTAGCACGTATACGATCCCTCAATAAACAAAAAGAATTTTAAAAGTATTTTAAAACTTTTGTTTGTGTTCTGGACGTCGATATAAAAAAATATTGCATAAATAGCGCATATAGCACAACGATAGCGCATCAAAGTGCTATAAGCGCTATTTTTTTCATAGGCTTAAAAAATAGCGCTTATAGCACCCGAGGGTGCTATTTGCGCTATTTAGGCGCTATTTTGTGCTATTGGCTAATTTGTTGAAAAGTTTTGTATTTTTTAGTAAGTATACGGTCCCTCAATAAATTAGAAAAATTTTAAAATCTATTTTTAAATTTTTGTATGTTTCTATTGTCGACGATAACAAAAAAATAGCGCAACTAGTTTTTAAATTAGCCAATAGCACAAAATAGCGCCTAAATAGCGCAAATAGCAGCCTCAGATGCTATAAGCGCTATTTTTTAAGCCTACGAAAAAAATAGCGCTTATAGCACTTTGATGCGCTATCGTTGTGCTATATGCGCTATTTTTTTGTATCGTCGACTAGAACACAAACAAAAATTTAAAAATAATTTTAAAATTTTTCTAATTTATTGAGGGACCGTATACTTACTAAAAAATACAAAACTTTTCAACAAATTAGCCAATAGCACAAAATAGCGCCTAAATAGCGCAAATAGCACCCTCGGGTGCTATAAGCGCTATTTTTTAAGCCTATGAAAAAAATAGCGCTTATAGCACTTTGATGCGCTATCGTTGTGCTATATGCGCTATTTATGCAATATTTTTTTATATCGACGTCCAGAACACAAACAAAAGTTTTAAAATACTTTTAAAATTCTTTTTGTTTATTGAGGGATCGTATACGTGCTAAAAAGTACAAAACTTTTCAATAAGTTAGCCAATAGCACAAAATAGCGCCTAAATAGCGCAAATAGCACCCTCAGGTGCTATAAGCGCTATCCAAGATCAGCATCACTATTTAAAGGGAAATTAACACAAACACCAATAGGCCAGCGTAGCTCAGTCGGTAGAGCGTTAAGCTAGTAATCTAGCAATGGGTGGTTCAAATCCCCCCTGGCCATTTTTCTGTAGAAGTTTCATCCATATCCAAAAAAATAGCACATATAGCACCGTCGATAGCGCTTATAGCGCAAATAGCGCATATAGCACTCCCAAAAAGCGCTATAGCGCAAATAGCGCATATAGCACCTTCGATAGCGCATATAGCGCAAATAGCGCATATAGCACCCCCAACAAGCGCTATAGCGCAAATAGCGCATATAGCACCTTCGATAGCGCATATAGCGCAAATAGCGCATATAGCACCCCCAAAAAGCGCTATAGCGCAAATAGCGCATATAGCACCTTCGATAGCGCATATAGCGCAAATAGCGCATATAGCACCCCCAAAAAGCGCTATAGCGCAAATAGCGCATATAGCACCTTCGATAGCGCATATAGCGCAAATAGCGCATATAGCACCCCCAAAAAGCGCTATAGCGCAAATAGCGCATATAGCACCTTCGATAGCGCATATAGCGCAAATAGCGCATATAGCACCCCCAAAAAGCGCTATAGCGCAAATAGCGCATATAGCACCTTCGATAGCGCATATAGCGCAAATAGCGCATATAGCGCCACCAAAAAGCGCTATAGCGCAAATAGCGCATATAGCAAATTCCATAGCGCTTATAGCGCTTATAGCGCATATAGCGCATAAAAAAAGCGCTATAGCACAAAAAGTGCTATTTCGATTTCGCTTACACGCGTTCGTTACCCTGTTTTTGGGGCTATTTTTCGTAAAATTACGTAAAAATTTTTAATTTTTTACTGGTCGGCCCGCGGCTCGGCCCACCCGCGCGCGCCCGCACCGCGGGCCAAGAATTTTCGCGAGCTGGGCCGGGCCGGGCGACACCTCAAAAGTGCGAAGGAACTCCGGCCCGCAAAGGAACTCTAAGTTAAGTTCGACCAAACTTGGTCATGTCAGACACCACACTTGGGCCAGCTTCCATTACCAAAAAATTAAATAAGGAAAAATATAAAAATGATTATGTTGCAATAAAAACTTGCCGAAATTAGGCTGGGCTTGTTGATTTAGGCGTTATAAAATTATAAAAGGGAATAAACTTCATAATTTAGACATGTATGAATGAGTTTGCATTCATATGACACGTCATCACCTTACTACGCTGCTGCGATCTACAAAAGCACATATGGTACAGAAACTGTCTATCAGCCTTTCTAATACCTAATTTAAGAAATCAAGGGCGCGTCGTGAGACAGAGCGCTACGACGTACGTCGGAAAACTGCCAAATGAGAAAACTAATAAAAACGTGTCGTTTACGCCAAGGAAGACAGGACTGTTGGCACTTGGAAATTAGTTAGAAATTTAAAAATTAGTTGAATGTTATTGTTAAGGTTTGATTCTACGAATTCTTTGAATTTGGATTCTTATGTCTGTTCATCTGGTAAAATTACGAAAACATCACGCCACATCTTATACATTATTATATATTGGCGTGACTATTTCGTAATTTTGCCGGCAATACGGCAGAGTTAGACGTAGGGATGTTTTGTTACCGAAATCTTAATCAGTTCATCACAAAATTTTCACGTGGTTTCTGCGATACTGATAAGATTACTACTGAAGTAATTACAAATTACTTTCAAAAATTACTTTCAATTAGTGAATCCAAAAACCTTTTGTCAACATGGGATGGGATCAACAAACTTCTGCTAAGTTTAACAAACTATACAAACCAAGTGAAAAGTCCTGTTGCGCTGTTGCGTTGTAGTTGGCGTGTATAAACAAGCACACACGTAAGTCGTTAATGTACTAATTATTCGAATGTTTCCACAACTGAACTTAATACCTGATTTTCAGTTATGATTAACAAGCAGAAGTTTTATGCAAGAGGTGTTCGGAGTTCTGATTAAGTACAAATGGCAAGAGTTAATTGGTTAGCCAATTCAAAAATCTGCTGCGCAGCTAAACTTTTAGTAAATGGGCGAGCTCATAATAGCATCCATGATACGATTATATAAAGTAACGGCAAAAGATTTAGGTATAAAATTGTATGTGTGTGTTGCTCAACAATGACAGTACATATTCTATATAACCAATGTCACTGGATTCCATTCAGTTTGATCAAGAGAAAATATTAAGGAAGAATATGACACTCATCCCTATTTTAGCAAATCGTCGAAACAATGCTTCGGCCGAAATAGCCGTTTTACGCCTTGATTCCAGGAGTAACCCACTTCAAATCATGGATGTGTCTTGATTTCAGGGCAGGGGTACCTTTCTCTTGTTTCAGCATACTGCAAGCACAAAATCGGGGGTATCTTGATTTCAGGGGGAGGTTACCCCCTCTCGTTTCAGCACAACACCAGCTTACCACAGAGTTCATGCTGGTGGTCTGCTGAAATGAAGGGGGTACCCCCCTGAAATCAAGACACTTCCCTGATTTGAGGGGGTCCCAACCCTGGAGTCAAGACTCAAGACATGTCTTGATTCGAGAAGGAAGGTACCCCCCTAAAATCAAGGCGTCAAACGGCTATTTCGGCCGGACCATCGTTCCGGCCTAATAACTAGAATAGAATAGAATAGAGAAGAGTGTCATACACTTCCATACACAAATGTGAGCGGGCTTTCCATGCATGGTATGCTGTTGTACTCACCATAACAATTATTGTTTAGATGTTTACAACCGTGAACAATCTACATTGCATTTGCAACAAATGTTGCTGAGGTGGATTATTAGTGTACTGGTATTTCATTTCAAATTCATTTCATATCAAATTTCGTTTCAATTTAATCTCAATTAGTGAAGGTAAAGGCATTTACATGAGCGTCGTCAGCTAATATGCATCAAAATTAGATTCTTTGAAGTTCAAAGAACATGTTCAAATCAGGTTTCAATGTGAGGCGAGAGTTTATCAGGTGTAGAAATTTTAGGTGTGATAAGGTATGCAACTGAGATTGATTTCTGGAACTGGGTTTAAATGAGTTTGAATTATTTCAAGAACTGTGTTCAAATGAGTTTGACTTTTAGTCTGAGAATTTATTCGGTGATGAAATTTCAATCTGAGAAATAATCCATTGAAAGAGAAACTACACTTGCCTAAAAACACTTAGTTCTTGCTGATAGGCACTGCGGAAATGTAATATGCATAGAATGCAAACTGGTCATGTGTGTGTGAGTGTATATATATATATATATATATATATATATATATATATATATATATATATATATATATATATATATATATATATATATATATATATATATATAATATATATATATATATATATATATATATATATATATATATATATAAGTGCCTTTCGCAAACACCAACTAATTTGCATATTATGCATGTGTGTGCAGCGATACACACATCAACATACAGTTTCATGATTACACTAAATTATAGGCGCATTACAAACCAGCCTGGGTATCAAGAGCACGCATTGTGCACTTTGATACCAGACTCATTCTAAATGAGCTGCTGCGCTGTGGCGCAGCAGTAAAAACCGAAAATCTAAAGCAGTTTTGAGCATAACTAAAAATGATTTTCAGTTATTGCATGTAGCTAAAAATAATATCAGTTAACTGATTTCAGTTTGTCACGACCGAAGCAGTTGAGTTGCAGTTAAGTTAACTGATTCTGAAATTTGTGCAGTTAAGCTATCAGTTTTCAACTGTTTTCGAAAGTATGAGCAGTTATCAGTTATTATTAGTTAAGTTTAACTGCGTAACATTAACTGAAAATGAATCAGTTAGCAGTTAACTGAAAACATTCGGGTAGTTGGACGCGACGCGGATTTTCGCTGACCCGCCCAGCGGGAATCTTGCCCTGACGACCCTGAGAGGCGTAGTACTAACTGAAACAATAGTAGTAACTGAAAATTTTTTTCCTTAATCATTCAATCAATATTGTACTCATTCAAATCGATGTAATTAGCTAAGGGGGCAAATTATTCTCAAAATTAGGTACATACAATATAGTACACATCGGTAGCCAGGGGTGGTACTAGGATTTTGAAAGAGGTCGAAGCCCGGAACTTTTTTCCTCAGCATATAATATATACACACTACACAGTGAACCGAAAATCTGCAAATCAATGACATATGTGATATATAGACTTTTGGTGGTGTAAGGCTTCACTTGGGAGACCCTCCCTTACTCCCTACTCACACTTCACTTACCTTTCCACATTTTAATAGTATGAATTTACGCTCAATCTATTTTAACACTATATACGTACTTGACAACTCATCTGTGTGTGTGCGTTTAGTCTGGCTCATTGTACGGTAGCTGCTAGGATTATTGTTAGTTAAAGTGGTGTGTTGGGCCCTGTGTGGCGGTTTGGTTTAGTGGCTGTTCTTCTATTGTTATTTCTACTGTTTTACGCCGAATTGGCCGTTGTTTTCTTCATCTGTTAATTACATTAAATCAGTTAAATTCTATCTACTTGTTTGCGTCCATTCCTGGGCAGTTTTGGCCTAGAGGCCCTGCCGTATCTGTACTGGTTTCAGTCCCCTGGCCAGTATCGGCTTAAGCAGCCCTGCCCCCCCTGCGTTCCGTGTGTGCCGTATTCTCTAGACCGCTGCTCGCTACCCCCGCATATTCGGGAGGCATTCTTTAGGCTGTAGCAGGCGGTAGATCCTGTGTGCTGCGCCTACTGCGCCTAGCCCCGTAGAATAGGTAAGCCCCCTTCCCGTCGGTGTCCGGCAACCCCGGCCCGTACGGAAGACCCTGCTCATCATACCTGGAAGCCCCGCGCGGCGGTGTGGTTAAGGCTAGGGGCGAGAGACCGATCCTCCCCTGAAGCTGGTACCCACTGTTCCCGCTTGGGCCGTTAGTAGGAGCGGCAACGAGTCGCCTTACAGTGGTGCTTACTTCATAGTTCTTCCACGAGTATACGAGTTATCTTAGGCCCTTTTCATAAAATCATTTAACTGGATGTGGATCAGCTCAACTTAAGCCATGAATTTATGAAAACAAGTAAATTAAGCTAAGACTTAAGCTAAGCCAATTAAGTTAAGTCAGTTAAGCTGATCCATGTTAAGTGATTTTATGAAAAGGCCCTTATAAACATTCAAAAGATAAGTTCAAAGCAGTCAAATTATATGATTGGTGTGATTTTTCCCTATTTTTTTCGGGGGGAAAATTTACACCGGGGAGAATTACACCGGGCCAAAATTAACACCGTGACAGCGGGACTACCTATTTCGTAATTTTGCCGGCTATACGGACATACGCAGTGTTTGTGACCGGCCGGAATTTTCGGCCGGCCGGGACAAGCCGGCCAGCCGGCCAGCCGGCCGGCCGGTCGAAGTTCTTCGCCGGACCGGCCGCCGCCGTACGGTTAAGTATGAATCCTTGAATCGAGCCTTAAAAATCTAGAAATAGCCGAAATTGCCCGGGTCCTCACCTCGGCGAGTCTTTACAGCAACTTCACCTAAAGCCGTGGCAGTCGGGTCTGTCTAGACTAGGGCTGGGCACGGTTACACGTACGAACCGTGTACACGCGTGTAACCGTGTACACGCTAACTTAGCGTGTACACGGTTAAGGGTCATTATACGCGCTTACTTAGCGGTTACAGCGTGTGCACGTTAAGACACAGTAACCGCGGATACTGTAACCGTTTACTCTAAACGGATAGTGTAACCGGTTACTCTAAACGGATAGTGTAAGCGGTTACTCTAAACGGATAGTGTAAACGGTTACTCTAAACGGATAGTGTAACCGGTTACACTATCCGTTTTCCGACTTCGTGTACCCGTTAAGAAAAATGTTCGTTTGGCTGCTGGATTTTTGTAAATTAGCCTACAACTGTGCGCAAGTTATTTGCCGGTGTGTTAATTCATATACGCATGCGTGTGCAAGCTATATGCTTCAAGATATACAAAGGCATTTATACTACCAGCTCAGCATTGTCCCAGTAGCTCAAATGCTAGCTTGCTGGTCTGCAAATCTAGAGATGGGTGGTTCGTATCTTCACTGGGTAATTCCTCTGGGCTGATCCTGTTTAGTAAAGAATCCATCTCTGATTCTTGACGTTGTAACCGTGTAACCGTTTAGTAACTGTGTAACCGGTTAGTAACCGTGTAACCGGTTAGTAAACGTGTAACTGGTTAGTAACCGTGTAACCGTTTACACGGTTAGTATCCGTGTAAACGGTTACACGGATACTTAGCGTGTAAACGGTTACACGGTTACACGGATACTTAGCGTGTACACGCGGATAATAGCAGTAACCGTTAGTTTGCGTGTACACGCGGTTAGTCCTCTTCGAGACTAACCGTGTACACGAAGTGATTTTGTAACCGTGCCCAGCCCTAGTCTAGACTTTCTCGAAGCGGCCCAGGCAGATCGCCCAGTTGCGAACTCTACTATGTAGTATGTACTCTAGGGTTGTTGGAATTCTTTTTAACTTCCACTTTCAATTTTTTCCTAAAACTTTTCAATTTTAATGCTAATGTTTCCATTATTTTCAGTTTCCATTATTTTTTCAATTGCTAACATAATTGATATTGAAAGTATTGGTTCAATTGCAATTAAAATATTTTCTATTTCAATAACATTATCAATTTTTAGGTAAATTATTTTAAATTTCAATATCAATTAATACATGATATTGAAATAGGGCTGGGCACGGTTACAAAATCACTATCCGTGTACACGGTTAGTTTCGAAGGCTAGTAACCGCGTGTACACGCTAACTAACGGTTACTGCAATTATCCGCGTGTACACGCTAATTATCCGTGTAACCGTGTAACCGTTTACACGCTAAGTATCCGTATAGCCGTTTACACGGATACTAACCGTGTAAACGGTTACACGGTTACTAACGGTTACACGGTTACTAACCGGTTACACGGTTACTAATAGTGTTTGTGACCGGCCGGAATTTTCCGGACCTAAAATCAGCCGGCCGGCGGGCCGGTCAAAATCCGGCCAGCCAGCCAGCTTCAACCGACTGACAAACGGCCGATTGCACCAACTTATTCTCGAGCTATTCTTATTCTCGAGCTATTCCAGAATAGTTATTCTCGAGGTTTTATTCTCCAACTTTTCCCCTGCACCATTAGAGAATAGCTCGAGAATAACTATTCTCGAGAATAGCTGGAGAATAACTTATTCTCCAGCTGTCCAATAAAAATGTGGCTGCATCATTGTTATCCAATCACAGCCCAGCAGACAGCCAATTGCGCTCGAGAATA
>JASANF010001939.1:0-11104 GCA_030248245.1 Trissonchulus sp. WLG1_4 | reverse complement strand
ATACTCGTCCTTGTCTGTGTCCCTATCGTTTTGTCCTTAGCGATTCCAAGAAAACTACCTGGCCAATTGAGTTGATGTTTCTCTAGGCAAGTCCGGGTGACATCCAGATCGTATGCAAAAAATCAGCCCAAAGGTTTTGGTAATTCGTCATGGCAGCTGATTAGAATTTGTCCCCTTGTCCCTGTCCTTACGTCCTTAAGGACAAGTATGGACCGGGCTTTAATGTGGCGCTCGTGAAATGTGAATTTTCAAAAAACGGCAGTTTGGGGACAATTTTAGGTACGCAATGGCAAGCTGGTGTAAAAGTATGCATAAATACAAAAAAATGAAGTTGATTGATACAAATTAGCATTCACTGTAGACCAAACGTGAGTGGAATTTCGGCTTGCGATTTCTCTTCGCATGTAAGTAGCTCTTGCACAATCAATAGCTCATTTTGCTCACCTCAACGTGATCGAGCGGTCGCAAAAAGTCATTTTTGATTAATATGATTGATATATCGAAAAACACTAAGCCCGTCCTCACAGTCTAAGTGTAACGCTTAAATTTAGTGTTTACACTTAGTGTTAGCGCTTATAAGCGCTAAGTGTTCTTCACCATACTTAGTGTTTATTTAAGCGCTTAGCAAACACTAACGCTTAACTTAGCGTTTCAATTTTGTATTCACATACTTAAAATTTGAGTGTTTGGCTTTGAAGTTAAGCGTTTAAGTTTTAGCAACCTCGGGAGCTCCCTGAGCTCTAAGCGCTTAGTTAGTGGGATGGTGTGGGGGAAGGGGTAGGGAGAGTGGGGGGAGGTTTTTGGCCGCCATCGGAAGGAAGGGCATGCAATTTAGGATATATTAGTGGAGACATTTTCCGACCAATTCGAATCATTTTGCTCGTTTAATTGCAAAAAAACTGCACTTTGTTGTCCAAATTTGTTTTTTTACACTTTTGAGTAGAGCATCTTAATCAAAGTAATTTTTCTTCTAGAACTTCTGTTTTAACAATTTATAACCTTTTTCACGATATGCCCCCTGAAACATGTAGAGCTGATTTTGCATTTCTCAGGAATCCACCTGCTGAAAACATTTTTTACAAATTTATAGTTCGAGGAAAAATATATATTTGTAAATAACAAATAGTAATTTAAATAAACCCGTAATCGGATTTATAAATACCAAATGGAAATGCCGATAAATAACGAATTCCGGATCCACATCAAGCAGGGGAGCACACTCCAAGCCAAAAGCCAAAACTTAGCACAAAAGTTGCTAAACGCCAAGTTTTAGTATAACACTAATTTTTAAGCGTTTATTTTGTGAATAACAGTTTAGTACAAATTAAGCGCTAACACTTAGCAAACGCTTAGCGTTAGTATGTGAATAACTCTTAGTATGTGAATTCGGGCCTAAAATCGCGATTTTTGAAAAACATAAATTTGGCTCAGTTTTTTAGAAACTATCGATTTGCCAAAAATCAAATTTTGCGACCGCTCGAAGATGAATAATTTTTTGTGAACTAACGCAAAACTTTCTGCATGAGACGGGGGGGGGGGGCGGGGGGGATTTTTCGGGGGGTATAAATACATATATATATACATGTATGTATGTATATATGCTCTTTGCTTTTAGTTGTCCTTCCGTAGTGCGGTTGCAGACTGCTCTCTAACAAGTGTTGTATCGCTTACAATCTTTATAAGCATTTGCACAGGTGACAGGTGCGTTATTTTTTTGTTCATACATTGACAGTTAACGTCTTTGCATCAACACATGGGTTCCGCTGAGCTAAATGTTGCTTGCGCCAAGGCCAGTTGGCTTGCGGGGAGTACCCCAGTCGTTGGACGGGCTCCAGTAAGCATGACACAGAAACTCGTCTGTGTGTAGCTAGAAAAAAAACCCGTCTGTAACGCCAGTATTCCGAGCCTTCCGCTCCCCCAGCGTATATATGTATGTATATATTTTCTAGTAAATCTGGGTTATCTTTTTATTTGAATTGAAATTGGTCAATTTGTAGATATATTGATCGTAAATTTTCAAAATCGTCAAGTGGGAATAACTTACAAAAAAGTTACAAAAAAATTACAAAAAAGTTACAAAAAAGTCACAAAAAAGTTACAAAAAAATTACAAAAAAATTACAAAAAAGTTACAAAAACATTTTTGTATTTTTTATCAAAAACTGGTTTTTTATATAGAATTCGGCCAGTTTGTAGATATACTGATCGTTAAAATTCAAAATCGTCAACTGGGAAAAAACTTACAAAAAAGTTACAAAAAAATTACAAAAAAGTTACAAAAAATTTTGTATATGTTTTCAACTGCAAATTACAAAAAAGTTACAAAAAAATTACAAACTTGCACTCGAATTACAAAAAAATTACATAAAAGTTACAAAAAAATTACAAAATTATTACAAAAAATGACAAAAAAGTTACAAAAAAATTACAAACTTGCACAGTGAAATTACAAAAATGTGACATAAAAATTACAAATTTATTACATATTGTTTGTAATAAATTTGTAATTTTTTTGTAATATTTTTGTAATCAGATTTTTTCCTGTGCCTCGAAAGAAAATTTTGGAAAATTTTTGAAATTTCAGTGTAATTTTAGTCAATTGGAAACGAGAAACGAAATTTTTTTCAGCGGTGTCATAAAACCAAAGAAGACCACAGGAAAAAAGTGAAAAAAGGGGGGGCTGAAATCGCGAAGGGGGGGGGCTAAAATCGCGAAGGGGGGGTTGATGTCCCCCTAGCCCCCCTCCCCCCTGGGTACGCCACTGCGTTATGATGTTTTAAGGCATCGTCTAGGCTTAATTGGCAGGATTCTCTAGGCTAAGCTGGCAGGATTTTTTCTGAAAATTTAGATTTTTTATTGCCTAAGCCTGAGCCTAAGCCTAAGCCTGAACCTAAGCCTAAGCCTAAGCCTGATACTAAGCCTAAGCCCCATACTAAGCCTAAGCCCTAAGCCTAAGCCTAAATTAAGGCCAAGTTTGAATTTGGTCAAAAATTGGACGTTTCATTCTGGCGAATTCGGCCAATTTTTCGGCAGGAACACGGTCAAAGAGCCTTTGTTTTGATTCTAAAAAATTGTAAACAATAATCTCACACCATTTAGACACGATTAGAACGCAAAAATCAAGGGCTTCGGAAAAAATTGTAAAACGTCCCTCACTGAGGGTTCAGATTTCGGGGGGTCATATCTCAGAAAATCCAAAAAATGAAATAGGGGTTCTTGAAGCAAAAATGCTTCCCCCAAGGTGCTCTACTAAAAAAAAATAGGTCCACTATTCCCCCCCCCAACTGCATTTAACCCAACAAAGCTGTATTAAGGTGGCACTCCTGAAATGTGGGTTTTGGCCATTTTTTTGAAAACGCGCAAAAATAAACATGCATCGTAAGAACAAAAGTTGATCACAAGTGAATTTCCTTCAATTTGATGTACATATCACATAAAATTTTTTTGGAACATTTTTGAGCAAATTTCGTCAAGAAAAATAGATTTTCACGGAAACGCCTTCACAAGCCAGTGCATTTACACGTATGTAATGAATTTGAAAGGCTGAAAAACACTAGCAGTTGTATTTTACTGAAACGTAATTAAAAATTTTTTGTGTTTTATTGAGTGTGGTATAATTTTTTGTGAACTAACGCAAAACTTTCTGCATGAGACAGAAATATAGTGCGTGTGAATACAAACGCAAATTTTCGGCTTGCGATTTTAAAAAATTGGCTCAACAAAAAAAGTTAAAATTTGGCACATAAATGCACCTTGTCATCTTCGAGCGGTCGCAAAATTTGATTTTTGGCAAATCGATAGTTTCTAAAAAACTGAGCCAAATTTATGTTTTTCAAAAATCGCGATTTTAGGCCCGAATTCACATACTAAGAGTTATTCACATACTAACGCTAAGCGTTTGCTAAGTGTTAGCGCTTAATTTGTACTAAACTGTTATTCACAAAATAAACGCTTAAAAATTAGTGTTATACTAAACTTGGCGTTTAGCAACTTTTGTGCTAAGTTTTGGCTTTGGCTTGGAGTGTGCTCCCTGCTTGATGTGGATCCGGAATTCGTTATTTATCGGCATTTCCATTTGGTATTTATAAATCCGATTACGGGTTTATTTAAATTACTATTTGTTATTAATAATATATATTTTCCTCGAACTATAAATTTGTAAAAAATGTTTTCAGCAGGTGGATTCCTGAGAAATGCAAAATCAGCTCTACATGTTTCAGGGGGCATATCGTGAAAAATATAAATTTTCAAACAGAAGTTTTAGAAGAAAAATTACTTTGATTAAGATGCTCTACTCAAAAGTGTAAAAAAACAAATTTGGACAACAAAGTGCATTTTTTTGCAATTAAACGAGCAAAATGGATCGAATTGGTCGGAAAATGTCACTAATATATCCTAAATTGCATGCCCTTCCTTCCCATGGCGGCCAAAAACCTCCCCCACTCTCCCTACCCCTTCCCCACACCATCCACTAACTAAGCGCTTAGAGCTTAGGGAGCTCCCGAGGTCCCTAAACTTAAGCGCTTAATTCTAAGCCAAACACTAAATTTTAAGTATGTGAATACAAAATTGAAACGCTAAGTTAAGCGTTAGTGTTTGCTAAGCGCTTAAATAAACACTAAGTATGTGAATAACACTTAGCGCTTATAAGCGCTAACACTAAGTGTAAACACTAAGTTTAAGCGTTACACTTAGTATGTGAATACGGGCCTTAGTGTTTTTCGATATATCAAACATATTAATCAAAAATGACTTTTTGCGACCGCTTGATCACGTTGAGGTGAGCAAAATGAGCTATTGATTGTGCAAGAGCTACTTACATGCGAAGAGAAATCGCAAGCCGAAATTCCACTCACGTTTGGTCTACAGTGAATGCTGATTTGTATCAATCAACTTCATTTTTTTGTATTTAGGCATACTTTTACACCAGCTTGCCATAGCGTACCTAAAATTGGCCCCAAACTGCCGTTTTTTGAAAAGTCACATTTCAGGAGCGCCACATTAAAGCCCGGTCCATACTTGTCCTTAAGGACGTAAGGACAGGGACAAGGACAAATTTTAATCAGCTGCAGTGACGAATTTACCAAAACCTTTGGGCTGATTTTTTGCATACGATCTGGATGTCACCCGGACTTGCCTCAAGAGAAACATCAACTCAATTGGCCAGGTAGTTTTCTTGGAATCGCTTAAGGACAAAACGATAGGGACACAGACAAGGACGAGTATGAACCGGGCTTAAGGGGGCGCTCCGGGAATCGGGCTTTACATCGAAAATTGGCAAAAAAACTTGGCAAATGTCAAACTTTACTATACATATATGTAGTATGGCACAAAGGAACACTGGAGGCAAATTTCAAATCACGTGATCATGTCACCTGACTCCCAGAGCACCAAACGTGAGTGAATTTTCGGCAAACGATAACTCTGCTTATACTTTGCGTATAGTCACTCTTTATATACTAAAATGTAGCTTATGTGCTTCTCTAGTTGAACATTATTTTGGTTTTTAACATTTATGTCTGATTTGGATAAAAAATGTCATTATGTGTTTTTGAAGTCGAACCCTGAGCAATAAAATTCATATAAAAAAATTTCTAAGCTTTATTTTGGAAAACTAAAAAATTGTTCAACTGCGCAGAGCCTAAGACTATAATTGTGCAAAATTTTGTAGAAAAATATCTTACCAGCATTTTATAATCGAATGCCGAAAAACTGGTTTTGTATTCACACAGCCTATATTTGAGTCTGCTGCTTCTGAAAATGCTTTCTTGTGCGATTTTTTTGCACAAAACGCAATAAAATTGTTTAAATTTGTCATTACGACTAATAAAATTTACGTATCGTCTGTTTGGAATACCTCAAAAAGCGTTGATGCACTGGCTTACTTGCTGAATTTGTGTAAAAGTCGAATAAAATCAGTAAATTGTCCAATTTTTTCAATTTTTTGCTATGGAGATATGCACGTCAAAACATCAGAAATAGTATTTTGGGCAACTTTCCTTCAAGAATGATAGGTCATTTTGGCTGTTTTAAAAAATACGGCCCAAATCCTTGATTCCCGGAGCACCCCCTTAAGGGACCGCTCCGGGAATCAAGGTATTGGGCGATAACTTTTTTCAGATACCGAATTCGGACCTGTGTCGAGAAGCAAAGTTACTCAGAATGATGTGGGCTTTCATTTGATACCAATATCAAGATATTTGGAAAACTGCCAAATTTTATAGTACTGGCAAACTGCCAAATGGGTGAACATAGAGCAAAAATTTATTAAAAAGTCATCAATTCACATCATTAGACACAAAATAACATTCGAAAAATGTTTGAAACAGCAAGATTAATTTTTACGCCCGCAAACCGGCTTTTACCAAAAACTGTGTTCGATTTGGTACATTTTTAACATTATCTAAAAAACTGTGTAACATTGCTTAGCTACCTAAATTGTTTTTTACTACCGTCTTGAGTCCCCAAAATTCTGAAAAGTTTCAGCGCAATCGGGCAATGCTACGCAAGGTTGCTGGCTCAAAAAAATTATACTAAGCAGTACTCACGGTAATTTTCGGCATTCGATATCTTTTTGCTGCTTCAACCGATTTGGTTAAAATTCGGCATGAAGATAGCCTATCGTTGTGCGCAGTTGAACATTCTTTATTTTTTTAAAATAATGTTCTAGACGAAGATATCACTGCTTTTAGTGCTGAGAGATCGACTTCGAAAATACAAAATTGCAGTTTTGTCAAATTCCCACCAAATAATCAAAACCAAAAATAATGTTCTACTAGAGAAGCAAAAGGGCTACATTTTGATATATAATTCATGATTTTATGACAAACATGCTATTAGTTATGGCTTGCCGAATATTCACTCACGCGCAGTGCTCTGGCAGTCATTATCACGTGATTTAATATTTTTACACAAGGGTTATTTCATACCATACTAATTATTTATTTATTAATGCTTTAGTTTAATCAACTTTTTGCTGACGTTTGAGGCAACTCCCGATTCCCGGAGCGCCCCCTTAAGGTGGGGAGGGGGGGGGGGGGGGTTTTTTTTTTTTTTAAAAAATTA
The DNA here is from genome assembly GCA_030248245.1 of Trissonchulus sp. WLG1_4. NCBI lineage: Eukaryota > Metazoa > Nematoda > Enoplea > Enoplida > Ironidae > Trissonchulus > Trissonchulus sp. WLG1_4. Next base: position 4,040 of record JASANF010001939.1, on the reverse strand, counting down.
AGTTGTTTCAAACTGTATTTTTTGAAAATAAAGTCTGAAAAAATTGATTCATATACACAAAATGGCCAATGAAGTTAGCGGGATCATGTGAAAAATTTTTAGGAGCAAGCCAAGCCAACAAGCCAAACTACACAACAGGAGAATGGAAATTTAACAGTTTTGGCCACTTTTCTAAGCGCATGCGCAGCGCATAAACACAAAAATGAACATGAATAAACTTTTGCAAATTTTCTAGACCCAAAATTAAAATTTTTCAAATTGCTTATATTTTTGCGCAGATATAGAACCCGAAAGTTGAGTGTGAATAGAAAGTTTTTACTTTGAAACCATATATTTCATTTAATAATTGACAAATTATAAAATCGTGCATTTTGGGTCTAGATAATTCACTTTTGAATATTTGTGCAATTTTTTGTATGTTTTTGTTGTTAAAACTCTTCAAAAAGTGGCCAGAATTGAAAGTGCTCAAAAACGCCAAATTGGTCTAGTTTTAACACGTGCCATACAAATCATCTTCACAGTTGTACAATAAAACCTTGCTTAAATGTAGAAGAAAAGTAGCGCTTTCTAACGATATAAAAATTATGCTCTAAAGTTAATTCATTATTGAATACTAGCCTGTTGAAAAACACTGCACATTCGTTACTACCACCTTAAGGTGGCGCTCAGAGAATTTGCACGTACTTCGAAAATTGTAAATTCTTGCTGTCACGGTTATACTGGAATTTAGCAAGGTGCGCGGTATCAATTTGAGCAATTTTGCAAAAGGATTTGAAACAATTCATTTTTTGCGTCTGTCACGTGACTTGCGAAAACTGTATTCACAGGGCACACATAACTCAATTCAAACTCTGTCAATTTGGACAATTTGTAGCTCATTTGAAAGGTTTTTAAACGTTTGGGATGCTAAATTTTTTGTTTTGTGAATTTAGTTTTAAATTTTTAGTTATAACGATTTTTAACTTTTCATGCAACTTTAAAAACAAGTATCTCGCTTCAAAGTCCATCTATTAAAAAAGGAATATTTAGGCAGTTTTTTGATTATTCTTGTATATTGTGTCAAAATTTTATGTCTCAACTCAAAACGTGCGATTTGGAATCTGTGTCCTTTGGCAAAAACCCTTGGTTTTTTATTGAAAAGTTGTTTGGCTTGTTGCATGTTTTTATTTTTCTGGCTGAATGGCTTAATTTTACAGACGCTTGCTTCAAATATGTTTGTCTTTTTTTCAAAAAGGGAAGTAATTTAGTTTTATCTCGATTTTCTGCACTCGGTTTTTTTAGTTTGGTTGTATTAAAAAATTTTCACAAAAACGCGAATTTCAGATTTTGGATTTTTTTAAAATTTTTTTATTTTTAGTTATACTCGTCAATCGACTCCTGAACACCTGCTGAACAACTTTTCTTCAAGAACCATAGGTCGATTTCGCTCCAGGAAAAATAATTCGCCAAAAAACAGATTTTCGAAGCGCCAAATTAAGGTAGCGCTCAGCAACAAAACTCATGTTTGGCGCTCAGCTCATGCAATTAATAGCAATACCACTTTAATTGTATATCAAAGAGACATCAAAAAAAATATTTACAATACAGTTCAGCACTTTAATGTGAATGTGTCAAATTTTATGACCATGTCGAATTTCCTATTCACACTAATTTTGTTTTTGACCTTGCTTAGCGAAACTTCAACCGATTGTGATGATCTTGGTATCAATTGAAAGATCTCTCAGAAATCTAGACGTGATTGATCTTCGATTTTTCATTTTTATTTTTGATTTTGCAAAAAATCGATTTTTCTAAAATCAGTCGTGTTTGAGCGACTACAAACAGTGCTGCGGGCCAAAATTTGAAAATTGAAAAACTTTCACGTCTGCATTTATATTCTCTCTTTCATTGTGCAAATTTTCAACTCAATCGCAAACGGTAGCTGGGACCCAGGTTCAAAAAAAGTAGTCGATTTCGCTACGCAAAAGTGTAAGGTTTGCCCACACGTTTCATATTTTCAAAAATTAGAGCTTTCCTAGGACTGCATATTTCCGTTGAAAAAGTTACAAAAAGCCATACTCAATTTTTTAAGAAATTAAATCAAAAATTTGACATTTTCGAAGATTTATCAGCTTTGTAGGTTTTTCATCTTGGATTTGCTATTTTCACGGCTACACAACTCAGCAAAACTTCAACGTATTCTTAAATTTAATACATCAATTTAAAGTTAAGAAACCGCATATTTCAATGATATGAGTAAGCATTTTATATGGAAACAAAAATTTTTTTGCTACGGCTACAAATTTGTCCAAAAAATTAAAAAAAATTTTTATCACAATATGCACATCAAATGATAGCTATTTTCATTTTGAACAACTTTCCTTCTAGACATTATGGTCATAAATGTCGCTGAAAAAAATAAACGCCAAAGTCGGTTCCCCTGAGCGCCACCTTAAGGTGGCGCTCCTGAAATATGACTTTTCAAAAAGCGTCATTCTGGGGCCATTTTTAGATGTGCAATAGCAAGCTGGTGTAAATGTATGCCCAAACACAAAATAAGAAGTTGATTGATACAAATTAGCATTCACTGTAGCCCAAACGTGAGTGGAATTTTGGCTTGCGATTTCTCTTCACAAATAGATAGCTGTTGCACAATCAATAGCTCATATTGCTTGCCACAACGTGATCGAGCGGTCGCAAAACCTTATTTTTGATGAATATGATTGATATATTGAAAAACAGTAATTTTTGATTTCACGATTTTTGAAAAACGGAAATTTAACAAAATTTCTTAAATAACTTTCGATTTGCTCAAAATCAAATTTTGCGACCGCTCGAAGACAACGAGATGCATTAATGTGCCAAATCTTACGTTTTCTCGTTGAGCCATTTTTTTATAATCGCAAGCCGAAAATTTGCGTTTGTATTCACACGGACTTTATTTCAACATCATGCAGAAAATACAGCTATAAAATTTTAAAGTATATGCAAGTAAAACAACAGATACTAGTGTTTTTCAATCTTCCAAAATCATCACTTACTTGTAATACACTGGCTTATATAATCATTTTCTTGAAAATCTATTTTTCTTACTGAAAAACGCTCAAAAATTTCGGAAAATTTTTTCATGTAATATGGGTTTCAAATGAAAGGAAATTCACTTTTGAACAACTTTTGTAATTGCGATGCATGTTCATTTTTGCGCATTTTCAAAATAATGGCCAAAACCCACATTTCAGGAGTGCCACCTTAAGGTGGTACTAACGAGCGTGCAGTTTTTTAAATTTTTGAGAAAATATAGTTGATTCAAACTGTATTTTGTTTAAAATAAGGTATGCAAAAAACTGATTAATATACACGTGATAGCAAATGAAGTTAGGGGGATGATGTGAAAAATTTTTAGGAACAAGCCAAGCCAACAAGCCAAACTACACAACAGGAGAATGAAATTTAACAGTTTTGGCCACTTTTCAAAGCGCATGCGCAGTGAATAAGCACAAAATTGAACATAATTAAACTTTTACAAATTTTCTAGACTCAAAATGAAAATTTGTAAAATTGCTTACATTTTTGCGTAGATATAAAACCTGAAAGTTGCGTGTGAATAGACACTTTATACTTTGAAAGCTTATATTTCACTTAATAACTGCCAAGTCAAAAAATCGTGCATTTTGGGTCTAGATAATTTACTTTTAATTATTTGTGCCATTTTTCGCATGTTTTTATTGTTTAAACTCTTCAAAAAGTGGCCAGATTTGAAAGTGCTCAAATAAGCCAAATTGGTCCAATTTTAACATGTGCCATGCAAATTATCTTAACAGTTGTGCAATAAAACTTCATATAGATGTAAAAGAAAAGTAGCGCTTTCCAACTATATAAATAAATTGCGGCAAAATTAATTATTCATTGAATACTAGCCTGTTGAAAAACACTGCACATTCGTTTACTACCACCTTAAAGTGGCGCTCCTGAAATGTGACTTTTCAAAAAACGGCAGTTTGGGGCCAATTTTAGGTACGCAATGGCAAGCTGGTGTAAAAGTATGCCTAAATACAAAAAAA
>JASANF010001938.1:0-16868 GCA_030248245.1 Trissonchulus sp. WLG1_4 | reverse complement strand
CCGGAGCCATCCAAAAATTAGCCGGATGCTGAACCGGAGGTAAATTCTCTGAGCGACCCATACTCATCTAGATTGCAGTAAGAGTGGCAAGGGTCCCCCCTTTCGTTTTTATCGCCCGGCCTAAAAAATTTCTGATACGTCTCCAGTTGACCAAATTTGGCCTAAAAATCCTGGGGGCTGCCACCCCCATACCCCTGCGACTTTGTGGCTTAATATTCTTTGTTATTATCTTTCGTCAAAGCCTATGCATTTATACACGAGTACATTATGCTACATTTACTTGTGCAACACACTGTCTGATGCGACGTTACCATCTTTTGTTTTAAATTTTCTGTCGGAAAAGTTTGTGATACGTCTCCAGTTGACCAAATTCGGTCTAAAAATTGGAAAAATCGCCAATTTTTTTCTGGGGCTGCCGCCCCCAGACCCTTGCAACTTTGGGGTTTACTATTCCTTGTTGTCTACAAGAGTAAATAATTATGCTGCATTTACTTGTGTAATACACTGTCTGATGTGACGTCAGTCGCTCCCATCATTTGTTTAAATTTTCCTTTCTGATACGTATCCAGTGGGCCATATTCAGCCTGGAAATTGAAAAAGTCTCCAATTTTTTTCTGGGGGCTACCGCCCCCAGACCACTGCAACCTATGGCTCAGTGATCTTGCGTTTACAATGCGCGTGTATATACATAAGTACTAAAATCAGAATAAAACTTCATGACGATGAATAGAGCTTGATGATAAAAAAATAAAAACGACGTTCACAAAATAAAAATGACGAAGCTTTGCCGAAAAGTTTTGAGCAAATATTGACGCTGCTTTGACAAATTTTGGCCTAAAAATTGAAAAAAATCTCAGTTTTTTTCTGGGGGCTGCCGCCCCCAGACCACTGCAACGGGGGGGGGGGGGGGTGGTGTTATTTTATTTTTTTTTTCTTTGGGGGATTGTATTATTGGCTTACTTTTCTTAGTTAATAACTTTAACCAAAGCCTCTGCATGACGTTCTGCTTCGACGTGATTTGCATTCAATTTTCCGGTCTCGAAAAAAATTCTGATACGTCTCCATTTGACCAAGTTTGGCCTGAAAAAACTGAAAAATTCTCCAATTTAGCTATATCGTTAGCTTCTGGACCCTATCCTCCCAACATTTTTGTAATTTCGGTGTCTGAAGGTCCCATTTTACGTTCGATTAGCATTAGCATTTTGCATTCGATTATTCGAAAAATTACCATTGTTTTTTACCGAAGTATGTGTCGTTTTTTGCGTTAAAATCGAACTTGAGTGCATTTTAACATGTTTCAAAAATGAAAAGTCATCCCCCCGAAATTTTTTCCTGGCTACGCCACTGCCACTGCATACATGTATACAATTTTTGGCCATTATGATGAAGTCGTTGTAAACATATCGTAAGGTCGAGAAGAAGATGGATGATAGATTTTTATTCAACATTCGAAAATTTTTCATCATAAGGGTATCAATTTCGACCTAGCTCCGGCTCCGGCTCCGGCTCCGGCTCCGGCAAATTAATTTACCTCCGGCTCCGGCTCCGGCCGGAGCAAAAATCCTGCCTCCGTCCGTTCGCTAATATATATATATATATATATATATATATATTATATAAACACGTCAAACATAACATAAAACTTAAAATTGTCCGCACTGTTGGCCAGGTAAGTGGACCACAGGTGGGCCAAGAGGGCCAGGTAGGGGTTCGATGGGGTGGAGAACACCTTCTGGCGAAACCACGAAGCGGGCGGTAAAGAGTCCCGGAGCAGGCGCGAGGTAGGGGACAAGGGCTTGTTGTTGGAAGCTAGGTCGCAGGGATGCTTGGAAACGTGGTGAGGTGAAGCGCGGGGGATGGAACGGGCGAAGAGTGGTCGGTGCGCCGAAAGTTGGGTACGGGATGCCGGGGGTGGGTCAATTGCCATGAGAGGTTGTACCATGCTCGACGGGACGACTGGCTGGGGCGAGCGTAAATGTCAATCTGTAAGCGCAGCTTCATGGTCAGGGGGGGCTGGTTCAGCGGTCGGATGTGGGGTTGGGCTTGCGGTTTCGGCAGGGATTCCGGAAGTAGACACAATGTTGGCTTGGGCGCTGACGTCGTGATCTGGCTCCATGTGCTCCGGTTCTACAGACGCGTTTGTTTCTGGTTCACTTGTTGGTTGTTGCACTTTGGGTTCTTCGGGGCTCAAAGGGGACTCAAGCAACTGCAGTGGGGGTGTTTTAAAGGTTTCGGGCGGCGGTAACTGTGGCTGTTCTATTTCCATGACGTTGCTAGTTGTGGGGGGTGGGCTTGTAGGCTTGGTGCGGTTAGGTTGATTGTTCGTGGGTTCCTCTGGGTTTTTCTTAGGGGCTTCCGGCGATGTAACTATGCCTTTGTGCTGTGGGTTGAGATTTGCACATGCGACTGGGTCCACCTTTTTACTGCTACCTGACGGACGAGTGGAATTTTTCCGTGCAGCTAGACGTAATTTAGGAGCAAATCGTTCGTATTCCGCGAATAGGGTTCTGATACCGTGTGAGGAGAGTGCGAACCCATCCTCAGCAATGGTACTCCAGTCAAGGTACTTTTCATTTTCGTGAACGTATAGTGTGTGTTTGAATTGGCATATATCGAAAGCCGTGGCTTCGCAGCGTAGGGCGAGATATTCGTCCAATTGTTGGTCACGCTCGTAGAGGAGACGGCCAACGCACATTGGAACTGAAGATGACCAATAAACGGGGCAGCCAGCAGCTTTGAGACACAACTCGCTATCCCATACGACCTGCGGGCGCCGCATCTGTCCGACGTTAATATTTACTATATATTATTAACATATATTGGGTGATGGATACGCCAATCAGGAGGTCTGGGATATCAGCGAAGTTTGCGGCATCGTTTGCGACAATTGTTCCTAGTTCGATAGACGTCAAGTGTTGCAGTCGTTCGTCGGTAATGAGCAGAATCGTTCTATCATAATGGGGCATAACCGGGTCATTTATCCAGGGTATCAGATCTAGTTCCTTTGTTAACACAGCCCCTCGAAGCAACTCATCCCGGCACTGATCAAGCCTTCGTCCGTATTCATTCTGGCCACGCCATTTCGACATGTCTATGTTTAAATCAATACGGGACGAGGCCAGGCCAGTTTGCCAATAGAAGTCGCTACCAGCTGCTGCTCACTGCATACCATTAGTGCCTCTAGAAAATGAGGGTTATTGGGGTGAGCTACCGCTAGACGTAAGATCTGTGAAAGAATGTCACCGCTTGCTAAAAGCCAACTGGCACATTTCGGAATTCGAAAGCGTATTAATAGTCCCTTAAGAGCCTGTGGTGTTGAATAGTAAGGTTCGTCCAATATTTGTGCCGCTTCATCCGATAAGCAGAGCTGTGTTAATCTGATATATGTCAAAGCTTGTATAACGCTACTAAATAACAAGTTTTGGTCTTTACTAGTTATTTCAATTAGAACACCGTGTGCGTACATATGTAAAGGTGATTCTGGGTTTACGACAACTACTTCGATGGTGTCCCCAGTGGCCTTTTTTGAACCATGAGCAGATTCATTTGTCTTTTCGGGACTTTTTGGCGTTGTTGCAGAAGCCATTGCGGAGTGCTTGGGGTCGCAGGCCTACATCACGGCCCGCGGCCCGGCCCGGCCCGCGGGCCGGGCCGGGCCTGGCTCAATAGCCAACGGGCCGAGCCGGGCCGCGGGCCGAAAGCTGACGGGCCGGGCCGGGCCACGGGCCTGACTTTGCGGACAAATAATTTCCGATACGTCTCCAGTTGACGAAATTGGGCCTAAAAATCAAAAAATTCTCTATTTTTTGCTGGGGGCTGCCGCCCCCAGGCCCCTGCAACTCTGTGGGTTAATATTCCTAGTTACTATTTTTCAGCAAAGCTAATGCATGTACACACGAGTACATTATGCTGCATCTACTGGTGTGACGTTCCCACCTTTTGTTTTAATTTTTCTGTTAGAAGAAATTTCAGATACGTCTCCAGTTAACCAAATTCGGTCTAAAAATTGAAAAAATCTCCAATTTTATCTCTATGGGCTGCCGCCCCCAGACCAGGGTTTTTTCAAATCCGAGACTACGTCCATTTTGCGTCCCGTTCAAAAAAATTGCGTCCCACACAATAACAGTGCGTCCAGGTGGTACCGTAAAAGTTACATGCTTTTTATCGGAGTATTCAGTACGTTAATCACGTTATTGACATTCTCGGTAACCGACCCGACTGAATTTTTGGAATGACGTGTAAAATGTACGTTTTAGAAATTTGACTACTTGAATTTGCATGCCAAACGCCAGATTACCAAGTTGCTAAGTTGCAAGGGTCTGGGGGCGGCACCCCCAGGACAAAATTCGGACACTTTTATAATGTTTAGGCAGAATTTAGTCACTTGGAGACGTATCGGAATGTTTTTCCGGCGGGGTCATTAAAACCAAGGTAAGAGTGTGCGAAAGCCGAGTTTAACTTCTAAATTAAGGGACTAGTGTTGGGCCGAAAGTCATAACACTATTCATAATATGGGTTATAAACTGTCATCAAAACAAATTGTAGTTGTACTTCAAGCTTGAATCGTTAGAGACCTGGGAAAATTTCACAAACTTGATAGTTTCGAAAAATTTTTAAAAAATTTAGTGAAGAAAATGCTATTTTCGTCACTTTTTGAACGAAATCAGCTAAAACTTTTCCAGTTTCAGCCGAAAAAAAGTGCGTCACGGGACGCACATGACCAAAAAAATTGCAAAATTTCAAAAAAAAGTGCGGCGTTTCGCACTTTTTGACGCAAAAAAACAGTGGCTTACCCTGAAAAAAAGTTCAGGGAATGACTTTTCGATTTTTTTGTATTAGACTAAAATACACATTTTAGCAATTTTAACACTTGAATTCGAATTTCAAACACAACATGATTAAGCCACAAAGGTGCAGGGATCCGGGCCGGGGACGGCAGCCACTAGAAAAAGAATTTGAGATTTTTTCAATTTTTAGGCCGAATTTGGTCAACTGGAGGCGTATCCGAAATTTTCGGCCAGCAAATAAAAACCAGAGGTGGGACTCTTAATGTGTAAAAAGTTAATGGGAAACAATTTCGGGTGGGGGAGTTCTCTCTGTCCTCACTCCCCACCCCCTGAGTACGCCTTTGCTAGAAACGATACACTACACAGTGTACTGAGCTAATAAATAGTGCCCAATGCACCCATATACACATGTATATTTCATGCTTTATTGAAGCATAAAAGCAATGGCCACTAAGCTACAGAGTTGTAGGGGTTTGAGGACGGCAGCTCCTAGAAGAAAATTACAAATTTTTAAATTTTTGAGGCAAATTTGGTCAATTGGAGACATTTCGGAAATTTTTTCACAATTCGGGCACCAGCACCTGTTCATGGCCTTCATATTTGGGGATCTTCTAGTAGTCAGACTTGCAAAACAATCACTGCGTCCCGTTTGCGTCCCGCTAAAAAAATTTGTGTCCAGCTGGATGTCATTGCGTCTGGACGCATTGTGGGACGCAAAAAAAACCATGCCCCAGACCCGTACGGCCTCCAACTTGGTGACTTAGTGGTCTTGTGTTTGTAATGCTATAAGTGTTAAAATTGCTAAAAAGTGCATTTTACCCCATTACAAAAAAATGGTAAGGTCATTCCCCCACATTTTTTTCTGGGTACGTCATTGGTACGAGTAACACTATTTGAAAATGCAATATGAGGAGTCTACGGACAACTGACCTTTATTCATGCCAACGGGCCGGACCGGGCCGGGCCGATAGACGACTGTGAACGGGCCGGGCCTGAAAATGGTCCTAGCGGGCCGGGCCGGGCCGGGCCGACGACGAAAGGCAACGGGCCGGGCCGGGCCACGGGCCGAAAAAATAGGCCCGTGCAGGCCTCTAGTCGCGATCATTAGAGGAAACTGACACGGTAGTCGACAGCTCACTGCTGCTGGCAGATGATCGACTGGCTGGCCTGGCGGCCTAAACAAATAATATCGATTATATATTAATACTTCAACATTACAGCTGATTCTTTTATATACTCTTATCTACGCTGTCTGCTTTTGCTTCAGAACAACTTGCTCGTGCTACTTCTCTGTGTGCATATACTTGGTTTTATATACTTTATGTGCATAGAAAGTATAGATCATATGTGCTAGAAATTATTGCAGCAGTCGATATGAATATAAGCTAGATTCGTATAGTGGCTTAATTTTTTTTGTTTTACAATTTTATTTACAAATATCATTCGTAAGGTTGCATGACAGTATACTAAATACGTCTTCGTATATACTGGAAATAAGCCTATAAACATTAAATGCGTGGACGCAAAGAGTAGGGATGGCGGGTTTTTACCTTTTCTACGGTTTTAGTTTTAGTGTTAGGTACGCTCGTTTCTTGTTCCAGCTCAAAGCAAGGCTTAGCTGTATTAGCATGAATCCATTGACGTTCTTTTTTTGGATGATCATTTGGGCTGGTAAGTAGATTCGGAGAATTGTTATGAACTAAGTCCAATGCTTGTTTTAGCTCAACTACTAGTTGGCGACTATACCAGGGTTGGCAGTCTCGGTCTCGGTCTCGTGAAAAACCCGAGACTAGGCTGGTCTCGGTCTCGGTACGAAAACCGAGACCTGCCACAGGGTGGTCTCGGTATTTCAGATGAGACTTAAAGTTTTTAAAACTTTCTAATGTCACGAAGATTTTTATGTTGAGTTTCTCGCAACTTCGCAAGTCATACACTCATACCTCATAACCTAAGGGTCATTTTTTTGCAACTTAATTACAAATTCTTCATAACTTAAAATATCTCAAAATATTTTAAAATTGAAACTTGAAAAAAAAGGTCCCCCCCAAGGGCTAGTCTCGGTCTCGTAGGTCTCGTTTCGATGGGTTCGGTAGCCTGGTCTCGGTCTCGGTTGCAACGACTATACGTTAATGTATCTGCGTATCTAGGTACATTGGCGGTTAATACTGTGTCAATAGGTAATAATGGGTCACGGCCAAACATTAGGTAACTAGGGGACTCTTTCGTGGATGCATGAGGGCTAGTGCAAAGCGTATTTTTGGTAAAAAAATCATCCCAATCTTTTTGTGAGCTTGATACGTACATGCTTAACATAGTCATTGTGATGCCATGTTGGCGTTCTATTTGTCCATTACATTGGGGATTGTAGGAAGTCGTATTGATTTTGTTAGCATCAAAAAGCTTACATGTTTCATGCACTAGTTCTGACAAAAGACTCACCTACTCCCTGTTTTCTACTTCGTAGGTTGACTAAGGCAAGGCGCAACTTCTCCTTGGGACAGAGTTTGTCTCGGAGCTTATCGACTAGTACTTCGTAAGTTAGGCTGTTGGGCGAAGTCTCGTACTGCTTTAAGATATCTTTGTAGGTCTCGTAGGCGGTGTCGCGTAGGTAAGCGGAGAGCATTGCACGTTTCTCTTGATCAGTCCAGTTGCCTGCTAATGCGGCCAGTTCATAGTTTTCTAACCAGTGCAAAAAATTATCTTCAAGTCTACCACTAAAGGTGGACAGACAAATAGGGTTAATTGTCAGGACCTTAGGGACCTGCATGGTCGGAGGGCGGGAATCATAAACTTGCCGTTGTCGTTGTAGCTCTTTCTGCAAAGCCAAAATGTCTCGCTCGTTTTGGGCGACAACTCGGTTCACATGCCGTTCATCACGGCTCGTCCCAGTGCCAGTGGGAGCTGCTGGGTCAGAATCGGCCATATGACTGATGTATGAAAAATACAATCAGCTTCAACACTGGAAAATACAACCAAGTCTGGAAGGTAATGAAAGTTCGAACGAAACCGGGGCACCAATTGTGATCAGTGCAAGTATGTGGTGGGCACAGCAGTATATTCTGGAGAAAACAAGACCATCTCACCTGGAAGCAGCCCTTTAAGAGCATGATTTTCCAAGCAAGCTAGTCACAATACAGCAACCGATTAACGGACATTTACATTAACAACCAAAATACTCTAGAATACATTTATAGACGTAGCATAGATACATTACTCTAGAATACATTTAACACAACTCTGCACATAATTTTTTTTGAAACCTTTACAGTTACTCGTTTGACTACTACTTACAAATGTCCCTGTTTTAAATGCTGGAAAAATTTTGAAAGTCGGATGGAAACAGTGTTGCCTTCCGCCAAACAAAAATTATAACCTTAATCCAACCTACGGATGGCCAGCGGCCAAGAAAAGAAGTAAAACAGATTATAATGCAGAACGCCGAGCAGGCCACATTACAATCTGTTACGCTAAAAAAACAAACTTCGAGCTTACCCATTACCCGGCCATACAGTCAGCCAGCCCAAGCCAGCTTATCCTAGTGAATCAACAGTAAATGGCAAGGCCAGTGAGAATTGCCTAACACTTACAATGTGTTTTGACGAGCGCTCAAAAAAAGTGGCGAGAACGGCCAACTAAGATTCTCCCAAGACTGGTTCGACTAAAAGTTTGAAGTTTGAACAGAATCTCATGCTTGGCCTACAACACTAATAGATACATGCAAGTATGTAACAGAATTAAAAGAGCCCTGCGACGACCAACAGCTATATAGTTTTCAAGTATACGAACGCTTCTGTTGACTGAATGCTGATACAATATGCAATAAGTTTTTACAGAAACCCCTGGCAGAAATTACGTTTATTAGCTATAATGCTCTTGCCGTGTAAGGCTAATACAGAAACAACAAAGCAGGTCAGCACCAGCTATAAGCTAAAATCCCGCTAGGAAGCTAAAAATTATAACGCTTTCTACGAATGTACTGAGAAAGCTCAATCACTCTAGGCATTTCGCTAGACATCTGCGAAGCTGTACAGTACTATTTATATATACAAACTTTATATGCATTTGGGTAACGCGTCTCTGACCGATATACACGATTAAAATTAACCAGACCAGAAGCACCGTGTGCAAGAGACTTACGTAACAAATCGGCTCATAAATACATGCACAAAACAAAATCGCATGTGGACATGCTACTTTAAGTGGTGGAGGAATGTAACAGTATCCCTTTTGCCTGAATTGAGAAACCTTAAAAACTTTAAGTTGAAATAGTGGAAGAAAACAATCAAGTGAGAACGGCCTACGGTAAAGGCTGACGACTACTCACCACTTTACGGTAGCTTACGGTACCAGTAAGGCCCACCCAAAGTACTGTAACTGCTCCGGCTACCGTATGCACCATCACGCATGAACGAACATGCGAAACTTTATTCATGAGAATATACCTTTTCTTGTCACAAGCTACAATATTTTAGGATATAAAAACTCTACATAAACTGGTTTTCCCCGAATTTCAGAATCATAAGCTTGAGAACCAATGCTCAAAACTGCAGAAAAACGAGAACTCTTAAAACTGCCTAAAAACTGGCTACCAGCGATTGGGTAAACCGCTGGAACACCGATTCCTGATTGGCTAAAGCGAACAAGCCAATCAGGCCTATGGGATAGTAAAACTTAGCTATATAAGCGGCGCAAACTGGCAAACTTAGTATTCGGGTAGTCAGCAACAGTCAAGTCGAGCCCTCTGCAGTCAGAGTCCTTCTCCCAACGGGCTAGTTTGCCGTTTGCCGCTGGTCGGGTCGAGATCGAGTCACTAATGCGTGTTACGCTGTTGTGCGTGCTGTGTCAATAAACGAAATGTAAGTCGTGGTCTTTCGTTCTTGCCTAACTTTAGTTATTTAAGTCACAACGCAATGTACGAACCTGGTGAAGTACAGCCGTGGGCTGCGACGGTACCAGTGTAATCGGGTGTTCGACCCTAGACGGTCAGTATTAAGTGCACTCAAGTCTGAATACCCGGTTACACATATATCTTTAGTTATTAAAAAATTAAATTTCAAAAATCCGCATTGAGTGGATTTTCTCCTATTCTAGGGTTGGGCGCTGTCGCGCCAACCCTGATAACTGTCTTGGCTGTACTGCCCATAGGTAGCCTACCCCCTTAATACACGTGAAATATATACCTTCCGAGCTATATTAATACCTTCCGAGCCCCCTCCCCAGCGCTACAGTTACACGATCGACTTCAAAATAGCAGATGCACAATGCACTATAGCACCACTACACTACCCTGCATGCAAGAGATGGAAGCTACCACACTTGTGTGACTTCTCAAAAATTGGCTAGAAATTTTTCGGACCCCCCAAAAAAAGACCCCCCTCCCAGCAGAGAACGAACAAGGACGAAATTGAAAAAAGTGGCCCGTTACTTTGCAACTTTGGTCAAACTAAATGTGAAAAACATATAATCATGACAACCCTAAGCGTCCGGTCCGGTAGAGCTGTTGAAAAAAAAAGACGGAAAGTGTCAAGTTTGCAAGTCTTTTTTTCATATCTCAAGTTAGACTCAACCAATCTCTCCGAAATTTTCCGCCTTCCACTAGGCGGATACACACACCAAATTAAAAGTCATTCGCTTGCGCATATTTTATATAAGTTATTAAAAATTAAATTTCAAAAATCCGCATTGAGTGAATTTTCTCCAATTCTAGGGTTGGGCGCTGTCGCGCCAACCCTGATTTTTTTCTTCCCTGTCACCCACTTTATCATCCCCTATAATTGAAATCAGTATATTGTATATGAATGAGTGACTCGTTTGGCTTTTGTTGGCCTTTTGATTAGCGATGTATATATATATATATTCTGCATCGAATCGCGGAAAATTGGTTATCATCATGGTTTCGGAGCGCCCACGGTCCACCCAATCGGGTCGGCGCCCTCCCTCATAAAATTTATATACATAAAATAAAATTGCTGACAAAAACATCTGTTGCAATGCAATGCTGTGTTGTTGTTGCCCCGTTTGTGTAATATGTAAAATCCCAATACGCCAGATTGCTGACAAAAACATCTGTTGCAATGCAATGCTGTGTTGTTGTTGCCCCGTTTGTGTAATATGTAAAATCCCAATACGCCAGATTGCTGACAAAAACATCTGTCGCAATGCAATGCTGTGTTGTTGTTGCCCCGTTTGTGTAATATGTAAAATCCCTAAACATTAGCTAGAAAATCTCCACAGCAGTTCAACCAATACAGTATGCTTGTCGTTATCACTCCCACAAGGAAGCATGAACCCGGCCGCAAACTGTAAGCCAAGAGCCTCTACCTGATCTGGTGTGTCTGTGCGGTCCTGCGTTCGCGTTTCGGCAATGCGGACTGAGGCAGGGGGGGCGGCTGGCTGGCGACCAGTCCAGGGAGATCAGTGTCCGTTCCGCGCTTGCCCAACATTGCTAATTAATACACAGCCTAAAACACAGAGCCAATTGGCAATCAAGAAACACAGGGGGGTCGAACCTCGAAAATGAAAAAGGAGGGGGAGTTGTAAGGTCAAAGTTGATATAAAAAAAGTTTGCAATCTAAGGAGTTTTTTGTAAGTTTGACGGAAGAGCCTCCGCCCCGCTGAAAAGGATATTTTGGTTAAGGAATGCGACTTTATATATGTGAATTGCAGTAGCTTAGATGATAAAATTTAGCTGCACACCAAGTAATGAATGATTATTCATTAATTCTCTACTATTTTATGCACGTTTGAGGTTGGATAATACTGCTTCCATCTGAAAAAAAGTCGAAGTAAGTCTTCAGAAATGAAGCTACATAATCAAAAAAGTTTTAGCAAGGATTCAGCCATTGAAAAACACCTAATATCAAGGCTAAGGCAAGTGTGTGCCAAAAAGTTAGAACTCTACAAAACATGGCTCTAATATAGCTATAATGAATGATGAAACAGGCAAATATAATTAGTGCTAGAGCTAATGAAAAGCAAGAAGGCAGAAAAGCATGTATAAAAGCTTAAGTCAATTAAAAAAGCCAAACAACTGTGACTGACTGTCAGCCAAAGCTCAGGTTGGCCTGGTGAGCTAGCACAGGTCTAATTGGCTTGGTCTGCCCATTCAGGAGTGTCGGAGACAGGTCACAAGCCCCCAGTGTCATTGATAAAACTTGAAATGACATACATATACACGTGTAGTATATTATGGAGTATACATGTATATATCTATATATATATATATATATATATATATATATATATATATATATATATATATATATATATATATATATATATATATATATATATATATATATATATATATATATATATATATATATATATATATATATATATATATATATATATATATATATATATATATATATATATATATATATATATATATATAAAAGAAAAAGTAGTAGGGAAATGATGGTTCTGGCGCCACCCGGTGCCGGTGCTGGGTGGCGATGACGTCATATGACGTCATAGTGACGTAATACTTACGTCATATGACGTCACGTGATTGACAGGTGTCAATCATGTTACGTCATTATGACATAACATGATTGACAGGTGTCAACTGTTACGTAATTAGTTACATAAATTATTATGTAACATTTATGTAATTACCTAATTAGGTGATTACATAATAAGGCAATATTTTTAAAATAAGAAAGGGGTGCTGGATCATTAATTTTAAATTTGAAAATTTAATTTTTACTAGGCCCCCCTCCCAGAAAATTTTGTTTGGCCAAATTTGAATTTTGGCAAAGCAGCTGTTAAACAAACAGCTGCTTATCAGCCTAAGGTCAGCTTAGCTGACCAAACCAGCCAACAGACACAGCACACACACACACACACACACACACACACATATACACACATAGAATTTTTTCCAGCAGTAAAAATTTTATGACCACTACCTACTTCTACTACTGCTACTACAACGACAATGACCACTACTATGCTGCTACAACGACTAGAACTACACTCTACTACAACGACTACTATAACTACAACTGCTACCAACAATCACTGGTACTTCGACAACGGCCACTGCTACAATAGACTGCTACCACAACTGCTGTTACGACAACCACTGGTACCTACTACTACTTCTGCCAAAATGAGCACCCATACTACGACTGCTGCTATTACAATGGTTACAACTGAGGTTACTACGACTGTTGATACTGCCGCTACTACACGACTATGTTTTAGGTGCCTTGGAAGGAGTGCCAATTTTAATTGGATATCGGCTCGAACATTCTTGCGATGTCAATGATACCACCAAACCATCCAACACTGTAACAACCATATACAATAGCTATAATTGACTACTACCAAAGTACCAACTTCTACCACAACGACGACTAAAGGCGTATAAAATACCGCCAACCACTACCACAACGACTAAAGCAGCTGCATCTACTACCATCTACTACCACTACAACGACTAAAACAGCAGCAACTACTACCAACTACTGCCACTACAACGACAAAAGCAGCAGCAACTACTACCTACAACAAAATAAAATATTTTATTAAAATATTAAACTGGGACACTCACGACTGTACCCCGCTTGCGGTAACCCCGTTAGCGGGATCGGAAGTCAGGTCTCAAATCTCGCCCTAAACTTATTCTAAAATACCCCTAATACTACTAGTAAGTAACAACTAAATATTAACTCCCCCATTCGGTAGCTTAGGAATACTCTTGTATTGAAGTTACTACTCGTAGCCTGGTATAACTTCAACACAAGGAAGAGGTGAATCTGTGCGCAAAAAAGTGCTCGAACACCTTTGGGCGTAAAAAAAAAAAAAAAAAAAAAAAAAAAAAAAAATTTTATGCTCAGCAAAAAAGCACACACACACACACACACACGCATTAACAGGAAAATAGGAAGTATGCTTGTTAGTAATTGCAATTTCAAATTTGCACCTTAAGCTTTATATTCGTAGGCGCAATGTGTCAACAGTTAAAAAGAAGTATATTTTTCATATTGGAAGGTGTTTTTAAGCTTGTGAGCAACTAAATTTTAATCCAGATTGTATTTTTAACTAAAATGTGTTTCCAAATCGAAACCAAAATTTTTTCTCATCATTTCAGAAAGAAAGAAAAATAACTTTTTCTGGTGGGCAAACTTATAATAAAGTGTGTCTTGGGCTTTTTAAAATACAACCAATCAGCGTGCAGTATTCTGCAAGGCTGAACTACCACTTTGTATCAATATAAGCTAAAATTTGTCACATCTTTAGTTTAGAACTTGATTGCAATGGGTGCATTTCACTGCCCCAGGTGCTCAACTTCGTTTACACGCAAAGACGCGCTGCTGAGACACATGAGGAAGCAGCATCCGCCCTCCCCTCCGGCTGGGACCTTGGATCAACCAGGCCCTAGTGTAGGTTTTAGATTTATTAAATTTTTAAATTTAAACTAAATTTAACTTAAGCCTAATTAAATTTAATATTAAAATGATTTAAACCTAAAACGTATAGACATGGTGTGGTATGCTTGCATTGTGCTTCTTCAACGCGCGCTTTGCCTGCATATCACAGCACTTTGTTGCCGTGTGCAGCCGTGTCTTGAGCTAGGGTCTCTTGTAACCCTAAGCAAGTTACAGGAGTAGGACTCCAGGGTATCAGACGGTCTTCGGACCTGTGCACGCTGGTATCTAGCCTACGGCTAACCTCTTGGTATGGAGTCGGCAACCTTCATGGCGGTGGTAGTAAAGGAAGAAAACACGAAGCACTGTGCTCATAAAATGGATTTATGGGGTGGTTAAGTAGATGAAAGTTTGCTACGAACTTTCTAAGGGAGCACACCTCTCGTCATTTGCCACGAACCCACCGTCCATGTCGTAATTAGGGTTAGGTGCTGGCCGTAAACTTAGACCAAAATCAATTTAGGTTTGACTAGCTTCTAGTTTTAACTTAGCACATTTATTTAGTAGCAGCACACTGACGAAGACCTATGTTTTTCAGTACAAACGCTTAGACTACAGTGATATTTAAAATAGTTTTTTCACACTTTGCAAATTACGTTTTTTTCAGTTAACCGTACATACCTCCGTTTTTTTTGCACAAACTTTCACTCAGCATTAATTTTTTCCGTATAAACAGTCTACAGTAATTTTTCAATACAAACACTTGCTAAACTTTAACTTTTATCTGCAAACACCTAAGAAACTAGATTTCTCTTTCATAAATTTGGAGTTTAACGTAAATACATATAGTTTTTTACAGCAAACTTTCACTCAACGTTGATTTTACAGTACAAAGAGTTAGTCTACAGTAATTTTTTAATACAAACTCTTACTGAACTTCAATCTTTTGAAAACCTAATAAACTTAATTTCGCTTACATATACTTCATGTTTAACGTGAATACACTTAGTTTTTGTACAAACTTTCACCTAGCATTGATTTTACAGTACAAACAGATAGTCTACAGTAATTTTTTGATACAAACACTTATTAAATTTTAATTTTCAAGGGCAAAAACCTAGAAACTTTTTTATTGCATAAATGTCAAGTTTAACTTAAACAAAGTTAGTTTTTTTACCAAATATTTAGTAACCATCAAAATTCTGCATACATAAATACCAAACTGTGCTTTTTTTTTGCACAAACTCTCAGTAAATTTTTCGAAACACGTAGTCTACAGTAACTTTTTAATACAAACACTTTCTCAATCGTAATGTTATGATACAAACATTAAAAACATAGGTTTTAAAATAAAACGTGTACTATCCTAACTTTTTTGATACACTTTCCAGTAATTTTTATTAATAGTGAACATTACCTTTGTAACCACACTTTTAGTAAACACTTTTTAAGGTGAAATTCTCGGATTCAGTAGACTAGTTAATTTTATGATAATAATAGTTGCTTTTTGCTAGTAAACACTATTTTTAAGTTACAAACACACAGTAAAGTGTAAGATTTGTTTTTGCAAGACAGTCACCAAGTCAATAGTGTTACGAGCGTTACTTACACTTGTGTGTTTTCAATAATGCTGCCCCGATGCGCATACGAATCCTACCCCTGCTCATCCCTCAACCGTTTCAGTCACACCCCCATCAGATTGTTTTGCTTCAGCTGCAGACACAGAAGTGAGTTTTAGTTTTCAAATAAACTGCGATTTTTAATTTTCGGTGCCAACTTGATGAATGAATATTAGCTCAGCAGTACTCTTAATCATTACTTCAAATGCTTGGTGTTTTATGCTACTTTAATTTTTAGTACTTGTTCTATAGAATTATTGCATATAAAACAAAATACTGTTTAGCTTAATAATGAATGCTTGGAATTAGGAAAGCATTTAAGTGTAATACATATAAGTACTGTTTGTTTCAGGTTCCCAATCAGTGCACCAGCTGTGGAAAAACGTTTGGTGCTCGAAAGAGTCTGCTGCGGCACATTCGCGAAACTCACGAGAAAAATAAAAGCCGTCAGTTGTGGTATTTGCGGTCGTTCCTTTGCGCGAGCGTTTGAATTTGGCAAGCATATGGACATTCACGCTCGCAAACGCCCTACCCCACCGCCCTCCCACGAGCCTGCAGCTGTCCCCAAATCCAAAAGTCCTCGACAACGTACCCAGGCAACGCAGATAGCCCTGGATCGATCCCTGCAGACGTTTTCATTTGTCCCGTCTAATATGGAATCAATCCCTATACGTTCCTGTTCTCCAAAGTATCTGCTATTGCGGCATACCGTCTGTTCAACACTGGAGGAGCAGCCGGGTGTCAAACTGTGGATGAGCCTTCAAGTGAGGTTCAATCGTGGATCCGATTCTAAGAAATCGATGCTCATTTCAACGCTCCTCAGAATCGAGTCATTCTCCCTGGTTCGAATCTCGATGATGAAATTAGAGACGCCTTTCCCGAAATTCTGGCCAGCATCGAGACCTTCATTCAGCGCGGCTCTGGTTGGATATTTGAGCATTGCGATCACCTATATGTTTGACTGCTCGTTACTGACCACTCCTGAGGGTCCTCCTACGAAGCCCTGCCGGAATACATCAGCAATAAAAAGGCAGTTGTCAACGTGCAAAACGGGGATGATCAGTGTTTCAAATGGAGCATTATTG
>JASANF010001937.1:0-30208 GCA_030248245.1 Trissonchulus sp. WLG1_4 | reverse complement strand
TATATATATATATTTTATATACATATTGCATAATGTCATTTTGTTTATTTTCGGGAAGTTGACAAGAAGTTTATATACATTGCATGATTTGTGTATCAAACACTGTTGTGTGGCGAAGAGACAAGCTGGTTAAATGTCTAGGCAGATTTTTATACTCTGACTTTACCGCTAAGATCAAGGACATATATACATGCATGAAGGGGGATCGTCGGCACAAGGAAACAAGTTTTATGGTGTGGCAACGGATTAGGGCCCATAATTTTATTTTTCACGGCTGGTAATGAAATAGTAATGAACGGTTAATTGTGAATTGACAAACCATATGTAACAGCGCCAAAATTGTGGGACACTATCTTCTAATTTTTTGACCAACAATTTACTATCTTGACAATTTTTGACCAAAATTTAGGTAAAAAATAGAAAAAAACATGTTAAATTGCATCAAAATGCCACACCAGGACTCTCCCTCACCCTTGTTGCCCGTGATGGGAACCCCCTCACCCACCCCTAGGACTGAATTTTGAGGGGGTCTCCACCCACCCCCCCCTACAACATGTATGACTAAAACAGAAGATTTCATTTCAATCGGCATTCGGAATACTCTCAATAATTATAATTTAAAAACAAGAAATATAATTATTGAGAGTATATTTGCGGATGCCGATTAAAGTTGGAATTAAAATATCATCATCGCAAACTAATGTGCCGTGATATTTCAGTGCATAATCTGATCGAGGAGGAGTGCAAGGCGGGCATTTCCAGCGAGCGCATCGTGCTGGGCGGCTTCTCGCAGGGCGGGGCCTTGGCTTTCTACAGCGCTTTCACTTTCTCCAAAAAACTGGCCGGCATCGTCGGACTCAGCTGCTGGCTGCCCATGCATGATAAAATTATGACTGTAAGAACAAACCAGGTCGTCGAAAAAGCTAGGAGACTGGACTTTTTAATTTTTAGTGTAATTTGCACCCGTATTCATAAAAGTGAAAGCTCAGCTTTTTATCCGGGCTTTGAGCAAGCCCGGCTTAAAATCCCGGCTTTTCGTATGTATAAAACCAGGCTCGGCTTTTTATCCGGGCTTTTTGGTATTCATAAAAGCTGGGATAAAAAGCCGAGATTATGGTATTCGTAAAAAATCAAGCTCGGATTATAATTCCGGCTTCCACGTATATTTTATTGATTTTTTTATGAAGACTGAAAAGCTCGGATAAAAAGCCAGGCTTGCGCACTTTTTCAAGCCAGACTTACGGATATAGGTTTTTATCCCGACTTTTATGAATACCGGCCCTGAGGTCAGTTTCCTTTCTGCTGACGTGGAGTTTATCTTTTTCTTTTTGATTGTTCTGGATCATGAGTTGTGGATTTCCTAATTCATTTACTAACGTTCTGTGTTGTCTGTTGTTGTCTTTCGCTAAGCAAATGTCTGTAAACTAGCACAGAAAACTTGCTGCTACGTCCGTGCATTTTGCGTTTTGTGGCCTTTATATACTTTTATAGCCATAACTTGATGATGACTTTATAGCTTCCACACATTAGCTGCTAATAGCCATCCGTGGAGGGGTGGCAGCTCCATCAATAATAATTGTACTTGGTGATATTGTGCTAACTTGTCGGCTGGGCAAACATAACGACACACTGTCAGTATGAATGATTAAAGGGTTTTTTGTGTTTGTTTGTTGTCAGGAGTCTAGTCACACGAACGAGTGCATCCCGATGCTGCAGTGTCACGGGGACGCGGACCCCCTGGTCATCCCGCCCATCGGACAGCTCACCTCCGAGGCCCTCAAGGCCATCAACAAGGACAACCACACCTTCAAAATGTATCCCGGAATGCCTCATTCGTCCTGCGAACAGGTACTAGATTGGTGGGTAGGCTTTTATCAAGCCAGAAGTGATTGAAAACGAACTTATCATGAAGATACTAAAGTTAGGTTTAGGCTCAGGCTTAGGTTTAGGCTAAGTACAAGTGCTTACTTTGGGTTATGTTAGACCCAGCAGTTACTTTTGGATCTGGCTCAGGCTTATTATACGACATTTTGAATTCATATGTTTACGTGCTCTGCATGATAGTATTAAAAAGATAGTTATGGGCTGCTAGAAGCCGAAGGTCGTTGTCATGACAACAGGGTAGTGTTATCCTGTCGATGTTTTTGCGGTGTTTTTGGTTAATAATTATTTGTTTTGGATAAGGTCCTGCGTTATTTATAGGGGTTTATGATTTTATGACAAGTAGAATTGTTTGACTTGAACATTAGTTCATACTCTTTTTTTCAGGAACTACGGGATGTAAAAGAGTTCATTGAGAAAATTCTACCACCTCAAGAATGACTATTTGCAATCACAAGTAAACTGTAATTATCTAATTGACTAATTATTATTAATTAGTTAATTAATTAATGATTCAATTAGTAGTGCGTGTGAGTCAAGCCTTGAACGCTGATAATGTTTCACGAGTATTTTACGTTTGTTTCGTCATCAGTATACTGTACACATTTTATAACAATATTCGTTGTTGTTATTAGCTAACTTATAATTATTGCTTGTATTGTAATGTATTGTATTTGTATTGTTGCTGGTTATAATAGTTGATAGTTTGTGATTATGGTTAATTGTTAATAATGTAACTGGTTTGCATTGTTGAAGATGCTTTTTATTGCATTTGACATTCAGTGAAAAAAGGTCTGATTTACACCGAATGTATCTTTATATTCTATTCAAGCACCTAGTAGGCAAAACGTGTCAACTCTGGAACGCGGAATCGCTTTTTTTAATTTTTCATACGTTTTCATTTTTTGCTGCAAGTCTGACGAAAACTTAGTTCAATCACATTTTATTATTATGAACTATGTGGTCATTTTTTGCATTAGTGGATCTGCTTAGCTGCAGCTCACACCTTAAGTTGAAAGTTAGTCAGAAACGTTAGTTTTGTCCTTTCGATGTTAAACGTAACTCACTGTATAGTTTTATTAAGAGTGAGACACTATTGTGTACTCTTGGTTTTATTTTCTTCTGGACACATTATATTCCGTGGCATTGAAGTACCAACTATATGTATGGATAATTAGTTTAGCTAGAACTTGTTTTGGTTTTATTTACTATTTAAAAATTGAACTTTCTAAACTTTTTGTAAAATAATGGGTGTGGTAAAATTATTAAGAATAGTCCGTTTGAGATTGAGTATTAGACTTCTGAAATAGCCTGACAGATTGCATTCCACTATCACTCTTGTCATAATAGCCAAAAACTGACCAGCGCTGCTACCTCTCGCAATTCGCAATTGCCATCGCAATTCACTCCCAAAATTGTCACCCTTTCAGAATACCTTAGCTATGGTGGTTATACATAACGCCATTCTAACGCTTTAAACCATCTATGTTTATTTATTACATTTTCTTACAAAAATACATAAACTGAAACTGAAAATTCTCCTGTGCACGCTTCTGGTCAGACTTTGGTAATATTCATTGAATGATGCTCTGGCATTTGTCCATTGTACAAAGATTGTCATATTGTCGGTTAACTTAGCTACGAACCAGCTGCTAAAGCGTTATACACTTGCTCTTGGCTCAAGTCGTATAGCAGACACTTTACGAAAGTCGAAAACACTGGCACTTTTTTCGAACAGTTCCAGATAATTATGGTATAATGGCCTGCAGGAATGAACAAGCTCTAAGAGATGCTTCATTCCCGCTGGGTCATTATATCATATACGGCGCTGTTCGTGAATAATGGCCCCGGATTCTTCGAAAAGTACATATCGGACCTGGGGCTGTTGTTTTTACATTAGACTAGATTTTTTGTAATCGGTGTTTACAGCGTTGCAAAAAACCGATAATATATGGCGTGATTTTTTTGACTGTCCGTTTGCCTGTATATACCCTTGACTTGAGTTTGAATCGACCCTTTTGCGTCAGAGCAAATGGACGATGTGGGAATTTTAACACGATGTGGGAATTTTAACAAAATATGCTTGGCATGTTTTTTTGATGAAATGCTACATGTTTGTATAATGTATTGCAAAAGACTCAACATTATTTTGCTTATTTTTCACGTGTACTGTTATTTTTTTAAATTAGACGGATGTCTGCGATTTTTACTCGGCAGGTTATTGGAGTGTCTCATTCTTCTTCGAGAAGTGAGATCGTTAAATTTAGTAACATATTATGTTAATACCTAGGTTAATTATTGTGCAAGAGTTAACTTTAAATGTCAACTCCGTTTGCTTTGTCATGCCGGGTGCTAACAGTAGTACTTTAATGACTTATTTTGCTGTTAAAAAACTGTTAATTTTTAACCTTTATTCTATACCTATTAAAATAAATGGAGTTGTGAAAGAAATCAGTTTTGCTCTTAAGATAGCTGATTTGTCTTTAGTTTAGATATGAGATCAGAGAGGTAGAGATCATAGATCATAGTACCCAAAACTGGTAATATTTTTCTTTGTTTTTTTTGGTTTGTAAGCGGTTGGGGTTTTTACTTTTCACCAATACAAAGTACATAATTATATATATTTGACCCAAATAAACTACTTTTCAGAGATGAAACCGAGTCTTCATTAGTTGCAGTTTTGCGGTATTAGCCTAAAAACTCTCGCAAAACTTCAAGTTTTTACAAATCAATATTGTTACGCTTTTTGCGCTTCTCAAGGCATTTCTGAATTTTGGGGCCGTATTCTCGAAATTACCCATGGGTACAGTTAGGCTATCCTTACCCACTGTTAAAAAGGTAAAGGCAAGAGTACATAATAGCGTCTCACTCTAAATAGACTGAGACGCTATTATGTACTCTTGGTAAAGTCAATTCCACCGGTAAAGTTACAGTTGAAAACAAGGCTAACGTGGTTTGAGGTTAAAAGTTTGCAGGAAGTTGAAGCACTTTCTTGGCTAGAATCGTAACGATAACCTTAGCTATCACACTAAGTTTCATTGTCTGAGTAGCATTCACCTTTATCAATGGGTAAGAATAGCCTAACTTTACCCATGGTCAATTTTGAGAATACGGCCCTTGTACGACTTCATTACGGTTTTGTCTCTGTTTGATTATTTTTGCATCATTGTATACTATTTTGCAGCGGTTGCTGGCTTACATAAACTATAGATATATGAAATTGCCGCGCGTATTACGTTTTGAGGCAATTCTTAGCTTAAAGTTTTTTGAAAAGACTGCTACATCTGAGCGAAAAACAAACATGCTTGTGCTTGTTTTTGTACTCGGTGTCTATTCAAATGGTGTCTGAACTTTAGGCTAACCGCTAGACTCATACATACTTGGGTGGGGCTATATACGATCGAACGCATAAAGGCAGTCTTAGTTCATTCTTGCTAAACGCAGTCTAAAGGCAACTTTCTAACCGATGTAATACGTGTAGAATTTTTCGTTACGATGTTCTACATTACTGAAATAGAACGCCTTAGACTGGTTTTAACGTAATACTGCCTTTATGCATTCCACCCATAATGTCCGTCCAGCCGACAGAATTACACAAGAATCACTGCTTTTGTATAGAATCAGCTTGTGGCGTGATTATTTCAGTTTCTCGGCTGTAAGTATGACCCTAAAGCTGACATACTATTTTGAATAGATGTCGAGCGTAATATAATTATTATGTTATGCAAATGCAACTGCTTTAATGTAAATGTACAAACGTAAGTTCGCCGGGATTGAATTTCCGAGATTTTTTGGTTTATGTCTTGAGGTCTGTTTATGGTTTTTTCGGTCAATCAGGGGAAGAGCCCAAAAAAATTTTGACCCCATTATATGTCTGCTTCGTAGAGTTCTTGTCGAAATTGATAGAGGACAGCTTAATTAAATTTTCTGAATCATTTTTTAATCGTGGCGTCGCTGATTGGCGAATTATATAGTCGGTTTTCTGTGATTGGTACTTTTGTTTTATATTTTTTGAGGGATTATCTTTTTTTTAAATTGAGAGCCAGATTTTGTAGGGAAATTGCAAAGCAATATTTTAAAAAAATGGGTACATTTCTTTTAACAACTTCTGCCTGAAAACTATTTTGACGCATGCATGTTTGCGTCTGCGTTTCACGCATCTTCGTTTTTATGCAAATGATGTGAACTAAATTCTATGTTAGGTGTGTGGCTGTTTGTGGCGAGCACCCGTTCTGTGTTATGGTTCGATGTCTCAAATAAAGTAATTTTATAAATTGTGTATGAGTTAAAACAGTTATATACTTGTTTTGTTAACCCTAGGCTCGATTAGGTACGTAACAGCCGTATGTCCGTTCAGCCGGCAAAATAACGAAACGATCACGCAACCAATGTGTATATATACGGTCAGGCCCCTGTTGCTCAACATTACAACCTGCAAGTCTTACAGTTGTTACAAATGTAAGTTTTCACAAGAGCAACAATCGGTTACAATTGGTACTATCGTGAGATTGTCCTTGAAATGTGCATTTAAATATCCTATTGTGAAATATTTTGGGATTACGATTGTAACAATTGTAATGAAAAAATCTCGAATTTAATTAATTTTTTGCTAACAATTGTTACAGTTGTAAGTATCTTGGTGTATAATATGCCCATGATCGGGGCTACAAATGTATCTGTAGATTTGAGCAATGGGGCCCAGATTGTGGTGTGTTAGTGTTTTTGACCGGCCGGCAGGCCACAAAGCGACAAATCGACCAAATTAGGCCGGCTTAACACTTTAACAGTCCGCAAGGTTTAAAGTTTTAACCGAAATAATACTCTGGATTTGAATAAAATAGTTTTTTCCAAAAATTCTGCCGTGCCGGCCGTCTAGCCGGCGCCAGCGGCCAGGCCGGCCGAACTTCTTCGCCGGTGTCACGGGGTAAATCTTCCCCCGAGTGAATCTTTCCCCCGGAAGAAACACCCCGGGATAAATCTTCCCCCCGGAAGAACCAACCCAGGGTGAATCTTCCCGCTGGAAGATCTACCCCGAAGAGAAATACAGCTACATTTAACACTATTTTCCCACTTAAGGGGGTAGTGTCGCGAAAGCAGTCGATTTTGCGCGACTATAAAACTTTCAGTGAAAGATAGGCCATTGTTCTTCATATATTCTAACAAGCAACAGTTTGCTGCAAAAGAAAAGCAGTAAGGATTTTACAGTAGTTTGTCATATTTGACAAAAAACCTGTTGCGAGCTCATTTTCTATTCTAACTAAGGGCCTATTCTTTTACGGGATTAAAGGGTTAATTATAATCTGACTAAACGGTTTATAAATTATGCTGAAAAATACCATTCCAAAACCTCCGGAAATCAGGCTTAACTTTTAACGCGCTGCTTTTTAATCGGACTAAACGGACTTAACTATGCATGCTAATGTTAAGTGTCCATGTTAAATCTGTTTAGTCCAGTCTAGTGGTAGTTTTGGAATGGGGTCAGTAAGCCACTGACTTATTTGACCTCGTTTAGTCCGTTTAATCTGATTTGCCATTCCAAAACCTCGGACTAACATAGGAGTCCAGTACATTTAATCCGGTACACGAATTGACCCTAAGTACATAAATGCAATGTAGGCCTTCTCGATGAATTTACTTGCATAATACCTTTCTTTAGAGTCTTCATAAATAGGTTTCAATGTCTTAAACCAAATATTGCTCTGCTTTTTAGAATAGAGGACATTGCTGTAATACTGCAAAAGTTATCAATGAGACAATATGGCTACGATTCACAAAAAGTTTTTAGGCTTAAATTTTATCTTGAATCCGTCAATTATAAGTACATAAACTTAAATCATTTATACTGTTCATGCGCTCTTGTTCATCCCTGGGGACGGCATTTCTTATATCAAACACATTGAGCATTAATTCACTCTTAATTCAGCATCATCAGGTTTGGCCGGTAACGCCAAACTTATAATAGTAACATTTATATCCACATACTTAATGGCAAAAATAATGCTTTCAAACTTTGACAAAGTGTGCCACACCGTTTTTTTATTTAGATGTGAATCATAACTGACAAAAAAACTATGTACTGCAACTGCTCTGAAACACTGTACCAGCAGACACAACGTCGTCATTACGTAGGTTTACTATTGTGTAAGCATAAAGTTCGGTTAATACTTGTGCCTAGGGACAAAGACAATGTTTTGCCAGCATTGTACAACTTTTCACTAACATTTTACATCCGGATTAAACTTGGCACGAACTTCCTTCATGCAAAAAATTGGCAAACCAATAATTCTCAGTCTGATTTGCATACCTACTTACTGTCATGTGTGTTTTGTTCTAAAATCTTCAATGGCCTTACATTCCAACTGCATTTGACATTATCAAACACGAAACCAAAGCAGGTTAGTTGTGAGCACATGCAATATGGCCTACACATCGGTAAGGCCTTTATTGTAATACGTACATATGCTGACACACACGCACACACAACTATAGTTTATTTTATCACAGAGCGTAGTGTTTTTGTACTAGGGTCATCATAAGGACCTGTTGCGGTGTGCCGCAACAGGAAAAATATGTTTTAAGGCAAATATTTTTGCCAAGTTTCAGAAAAATTGATGCAGCATACAGTTAGCAGTGAAGTCGCTAAGTCGGAAAAATGACGTTTTGAAAACCTATTCACATTCGATAATTTCGTCACAATTAAAAAATGTTTTGTTTAGATTCTTTACAAAATGTACAAGCACATACTCTACATAGTTTATGCACACAAAACTTAGTGCAAATTGCTTGAGTGGTTGTGGAGTAATGCATGTTTGAACTGTGAAACTGTGCGTAACCTATAAAGATCTCACAGCAATAATGATAAATTCTGAAAAATTTAGACACTTATTTTGAAATCAAAAGAAAAACGAACCTTCATTTTTCATTTTTCTTATTTGTGGCAAAAAATTGTTCGTCAAAACATTATATACTTCACAAGCTGGCCAATCTGATATCTGGCTTGATTTTTTGAACTTTTATGTCTCTACTGTGTGATGTCTGGCTCACAAATGGTGATTGGTTAAAAATATTGGTAGATATTGGTAGTCTAGTGTCTGACAGTATTTATTTGACACCATATGGCATTTCACTAGTTTCTCAGTGAATGTACAATTTCAAAGCAAAAAGTTCTCAGTTTGCAGCCTATGAGCAAAACTGCTTTGGCGACACTACCACCTTAAGCCTGGTTTATGTTTATTCTTTTCCGTAAGTGCTGTCCGTGACCGAGTCCGTGTCTGAAGGGTAGTTCAATTCATACTTTTTCGGCTGTCCGCAACAAGTTGTCCGAGAGTGTCTGTAAAGGCTGTCCGGCTGTGTGGAAGACAAGCTGAATTTAGATCACCTTTGGTCAGTGTCCTTAAGCAACCAACCAGTGAACCAGCCAACCAAATAAGAGCTTCATTAGTCGGGTGTGTGTATGTGTGTGTGTGCGTACACTAAAATTCCTTCGCGCATTACAAAATTTTGTTAGATTGGTCGTAATAGCTCAGCTCAGTAGCTTCAATTTAGTGTGCTTGCTTAGAACGTTTCATTATCACACGCTTGATACGCTGCAGAATCTGTGGGCGTTATTTTACATATATATATGTGAAGTGCCCGCGAAAGTATGACTTAATTCTGCTCACGGAAACGGACGCGGGAAAATGTTACAAACAACCTTCCGGACACCGACACGTACAGGTACAACAACAACTACGGACACTCGGACTAGTATGAACTAAGTTTAATTATGTCGTAACTATTGAAACTATGAAACATGAGTCCGCCTGAAACAAAAAGTTTTAGTCTAGGTATAAACTTAAGGCAAACTTTTGAGGTACATATGTACATTATACATACATACATACATATGTTGCATTTTCAGCACCAGCACCAAGTGCATCCAGTAGGACCTCGTAAGTTTATCAACTACCTATACTGTTTGGTCAACAGATTTATTTTTGGCTCAGACTTAAGTCTGCTTTGGCCAATAAACGCAGTTTTGTACCTATCAAACAGCCACCCACTTTTGACAATGAACTAAAAACAGGAAACAGTAAAACTACATAATACCAAGAGTGTATAATAAGAAGAGTATGCCACCCTTCTGTACCCCAGCTTGGCCGCCGTGGACATGCTGCGACCATTAACTCCCGAAAAAGGCCACAACTGTGGGGGGTACTAGAGGGCAGGCCTGCATCACGGCCCGCGGCCCGGCCGACCCGGCCCGCGGGCCGTGCCGGGCTGGGCAGGGCTTGGCTCAATAGCCAACGGGCCGGGCCTGGCCACGGGCCGAAAGCTGACGGGCCGGGCCGTTCCACGGGCCTGACTTGCGGACTGCGGACAAATAATTTCCGATACGTCTCCAGTTGACCAAATTGGGCCTAAAATTCAAAAAATTTCTATTGCTAATTGCATAGAAAACACGAGTACATTATGCTGCATCTACTGGTGTGACGTTCCCACCTTTTGTTTTAACTTTTCTGTTTGAAAAAAATTCAGATACGTCTCCAGTTGACCAAATTCGGTCTAAAAATTGAAAAAATCTCCAATTTTTTCTCTATGGGCTGCCGCCCCCAGGCCCAGACCCCTGCGGCTTACAACTTGGTGGTTTTAGTGGTCTTGTGTTTGTAATGCTTTAAGTGTAAAAATTGCTAAAAAGTGCATTTTAACCCATTACAAAGAAATGGTAAGTTCGTTCCCTCACATTTTTTTCTAGGTACGCCATTGGTACGAGTAAAATTATTTGAAAATGCAATATGAGGAGTCTACGGACAACTGACCTGTTTTCCTGAAAACGGGCCGGGCCAGACCGGGCCGACAGACGACTCTGAACGGGCCGGGCCTGAAAATGGTCCTAACGGGCCGGGCCGAGCTACGCACGCGCACATTTTCAAAGTGTACGTGCATGACGCGCAATAGGAGTGCATGACGCGCAATAGGAAAATGTACGTGAGCTACGCTCACGTTGTCAAACTGTACGTGTCTCAAACTCAAACAACAAGCTACATACATTGCTGAACTTTTACATCTCAAACAAGCTTTTCTGCTGAGTGAGAAGGGGTTACTTGTGAGGACTGAGTGTCAATATTCCAGAAATATTAAACGCCGCCGTTATTTGTGGATAAGTGATTTGCAATCCTAATTTCTGCACACATCCACTGCTGAGTTGTGGTAAAAATTTAATACTTATGTTTTTTACAAAACAAATCAATTCTGAAACAGCGGGGAAACGAGCCAGAGGACGGTGTTTCTACTAAACATCAACTTTCAATGAAAAAAGGATATTGGTCAATGTTTAAACAGTTTGAGAAAGTATTAAAGAGCCTTGCTAGTATTAAAGAGCCTTGCCTAAAGTAGAAAAATAGCCTTGCTAGTTCTTGCAAAGAAAATAATTAAGTTAAACTTTTTTTCACAATAAAAATATAAAATGGGCTCGTCCGGGAGTCGAACCCGGGACCTCTCGCACCCGAAGCGAGAATCATACCACTAGACCAACGAGCCACAACTATAGACATCGTCAAAAATCTAGATAATAATATTCACCAGTGAAACACAAGATTTCAGTTTACCGTTCATGCACGGGTACAGCGTACAGGTATTACGTAGTATAGTCAAACTGTGTTTAATCGATGTTTTAATTTAGAAGAAGCAAAAACTGCTTAAGATGAAATTATTAATTAAGTAAAAATATTTTCAGTTTTGGCATCAGTAATGTAAGTAATCAGTTATGGTAACAAAAATCGGTAGTCGTAACAAAGATCACAGAACTGCTAAACTACCAAGGCCGGTTGGCTCAGGTGGTAGTGCGCTAAGCATTTTCTGAGCATCTAATCCCAAGGCAGAAGTTCGGGGGTTCGACACCCCACCGGTTGGCAACTTTTGCAATTCTGCGTGGTAGCAGTTGCTGTCCTTCATCTTTCCAGCTCCTGTGGGCAAGACTGACCTCCCTGCCTTTCTAGTGTAATTTAACGTAGGAAATCCGACCTACCCAAAACTACATAGGACTTCCAGATTCTGAATATAGTAAATAACAAGTACGTCTTCCGAGTAGCCAGTTTTTATATCAAACATACTTTGTAAAGATGACTTAAATACTTAATACTTACTTAATAGTCAAAAGTAATTTCAAATAGCTTACTGTTCCAATGGAACAGATAACGCGGCATTTTTCAAAGTGAAACTATGTACAAGGTAAGGGTAAATTTGTCTTCTTCCGAGGTGGTTCAGACAAAAACCCGTTTATGAAATATTACGTTCGGGCCGTTTATAGACCGTATTTCATGCCTCATGGTAGCGGAATGAGCATTCAAACCGGGAATCTCACGGATACTCAGTTATGATGACGCACTTGCACTGAGGTTTCACTTCCACTACTGCCTCAAGTACAGATACGTACTTACTTACATAATACATAGTACGTACTCAAGACTTCAACTATTTCAGCTTTGTCACGTTTTGCACTTTCAAATTATTTAAAAGCGAGCAGAAATACATGAATAGATTGATTACATTCTCACCAAGACTATCAAGAACAGTCTCAGAGTGACTACGCATGAACGAGACAATGAACTTGATATGTGTAAATCTCAAACATTTTATGCTAATCAGAAAATTGACTTTGTACTTATATTAAGCATATAAACGCTTCATTAGGAGTTTTGGTCAGTCTTTAGTGAAAATAATTTTTTTGATGCTAGTCTTTCAATTTTTGTAAACTTTCTCGATTTTGTGCGGCTAAACTTTTGGCATTGGTCACAGTTATGTGGTATCACCGAAGGCCACGCCGCTCAGTTGAAGTTCATTGTGATTGCCAGCAGTCGAAATGTGCATAATCATACTATCAACAATAATCAATAATAATCAGCGCTGAGCGAAACCGGTTTCTCGCTGATTGCACAAGGCTGATGTGACTGTGCATGTGCACAAGCTACAACAACACTAGAGGCAGGACCTGAGATTTTTCTTCGTTACAGACACTGCCCTAATGTTGTGTATACGCGTAAAAACCGTAACTTAAACAGACAAGTTTAAACAACTAGTAATAGTACTTAATTGTAATTTGTCAATATTGAGCATACCTTTGCAGTCATGGTTGCAATGCATCCAGTGGATTTTGCAGGAGCCACGGTTCGCCGTTTCCGCCACTCACCATGTGAGCAAACGTGGCGGCGAAAGAGTTGAGAATGAGATTTGTCTCTTCCAGGTCTGGAGTACTGTTATTTTAACAATTAATATTAATATTAACAGTCGCTAGTTAAAATACTTTTAATATTAATAATTTTATTAATATTAAAATAAAAATAATTTGCCAATCATATTTATATTAATATTTTACTAAAAATATTCTGGTACTTCTATTGAAATTAATATTAAATTAAAAATATTTCGACAGCTCTATTTATATTAATAATTTATTAAAAATAAAAACCCAATATTAATATTAAAATGCACTGTATTTGTACGCGGCCCCTAAGGGGGCCGCGTATATACTATAGTCAGATATTCATTCTCCTACGTTATTTCGGGTAGGTCAATTTTCTAGTTTTAATTAACACTAGAAAGGCAGGTACCTCCCGTCTTCTCTCTAGTCTCTACCTATGCATCCACCTAACTTCAGAGTTGGCTTTTCAGCCATGACACAATTCTCGCATCGAACTGCAAAACTGAAAGCGCCTTACGATTTTTAATCCAAAGCTCAACCAACTAAGCCAACGGGTCGCTGATGACATGGCTTGTATAAAATAACAAAACTTCATGGAGCTAATCAGCAGAGCAACTGTATCAGCAGAACTACTCTTTTTTACGCGCTCCCCTATATTTAGCATTTTTTACGATCTTTGTTACGATTACCGATTTTTGTTACCATACTTTGTTAAAAACTGAAAATTAGCTCTTTATTATATACCTACTTAATCAATAATTTCTTCTGAAGCTGTTTTTGCTTCTTCTAAATTTCGAAGTTCGATTAAACAGAATTATTCGTCTCGGTACACTACGGTACTACCTCATGCATGAACCCATAATGCATGAACAGTTACGGTATACTTAAATCTTGTGTATCACTAGTGCATATTATCTAAATTTTTCAGAAAAGGCTCGTTAGTCTAGTGGTATGATTCTCGCTTCGGGTGCGAGAGGTCCCGGGTTCGGGTCCGGACGAGCACATTTTTTTATTTTTTATTAAGCATTTGTGAAAAAAAGTTTAATTTTTTCTTCCAAGGAACTTGCAGGTATTTTTGAAATTTCTTTAGGTAATGATTTTTCAAACTGTTTTTCAGAATGTTAAACATTGACCAATATTCTTTTTTTAATGAAAGTGGATATTTAGTTAAAAAACCGTCCTATGGCCCGTTTTCTTGTTGCTTCCGAACCGAAATTGTATTGTAAAAAACATAAGTAATAAATTTACAGCATGTAGTTCTTGAATTCAAGACCTCGTTTACCAGTAAGGCTTTGGAGAAAGTCAGCAGTAAATGTGTGCTGAAATTAGGATTGAAAAGCACTTATCCACAAATAATGGCCGCGTTTAATATTTCCTCTGGAATATTGACACTCAGTCCTCACAATGTAACCCCTTTTCACTCAGCAGAAGAGCTTGTTAATATTCTGTTTAATATAGCGAGACCAACATATAGCGTTGAACATATATGGCAAGTATACTTGTGCAAAAATTGACAAGCTGTATTTATATATATATATATATATATATATTATTAGTAAAATGAATTTTAATATACTTTTAATGTGAATTTTAATACAGCGTAGAAAGCGTATCTAATTGCACGCACGCAAACAGAGGGTGGGTGGGTTGGTTTGAAATAGGGAAGTTGTATTCTGCACTTCTGGAATAGTAGAAGTTGTACACAAGACACCCTTTTTGATTTTAATGACCCGGCTGGTTTCTAATTCTAATTAGGCCTAAAAATCAAAAACAATTAGAAATTTATTTGCTTAGAAAGACAATTTTTGCAAATTTACGGTCGGTATGTCATAAATTTTTGTAAATTTCCAAATGTGCTGGCTTCTGAAGTCTGGACCCTCGCCAATTCGCCATATCATGTTTGGTTTCTTAAAGCTCCAATTTCACTTTAAATACCGCTCTGGTTAAAATCTCATTGTTTTTGAACAAAATATGCTAATACATGTTGTAACCAAATTATATTAAAGTAGGCTATTTTAGTTGATGGACTTGGCACAAGCGCTACTCTAAGTCTTAGGTGTCAGGCCGCCCAGTGTTTATCTAATGGTTGATCTCTCAATATCGGTCGCGGGTTACGAGTCTAGGCAGCCGAACTAGTGGTTGGTTATTTAGTTATAAGTTAAGACTACACAAGGTTCAAGAAGGTTTAATAGGACGCAAGGGCGTAGCCAAGGGGGGGGGGGTCGCGGGGATCGCGGGGGTCCCTTTTGGTCGAACCTGAAGAAATTGTACACAAGATCCCCCCTTTGGTTTTTATTGTCCGGCTGAAAAAAATTTCCAATACGTCTCTAATGGAGCAAATTTGGCCTAAAAATAAAAAAAATTTCATAGTTTTTTCCTGGGGGCTGCCGCCACCAGACTCCTGCAACTTTGTGGTTACTATTCCTTTTTATTATCTTTCATCAAAGCCTACGCATGTCTACAAGAGTACATTATGCTGAATTTCCTTGTGTAATACACTGTCTGAAGTGACGTTCCCATCAATTGTTTTAATTTTTCTGTCGGAAAAATTTCTGATACGTTTCCAATTGACCAAATTTGGCCCAAAAATCAAAAAAGTCTCGAATTTTTTCCTATGGGCTCCCGCCCCCAGACTCCCGCAACAGTGAGTTTAATTTAAATGACCAGACCTGCATTTGTTTATGAACACAACTTCGTTAAAAAGTGCAAAAATAATTGGATTCTGGGGGCTCGAGCCCCCAGACCCCGCAATAGTGGGTTTAAAAATTTAGCAAAAAAAGTGGACAAGGTGCGACCCCCCCTTTTCAAAATCCTGGCTACACCCTTGATAGGACGTACAAATTCAACTGGTTTACCACAACTTCAAAATAACAACAAAACAACAAAGCCCAATCAACCCAATTCAGTTCAGTTCCACGTCCTCTCTCTCTACACTCAACTCGATCTCAGCTATCACTACAACTCTACTCACTTTTCCTACACTCCACAATTCAACAATCCGCTCTCTAAACACACGACCGACTCCTAGGTCTCCGCTCTCACACACTCACACTACTTCTTCGCAGGGTGACTACAATTCGGGTTCATAAACTATCGTGTTTTCAAAGGACTACGTTAGGTGTCATCGGTTTCTTTGAGCTCAAAGTTAATGAGCTAAGTTTCACATTGCAAAGACGCCATTAGATTAAGAATTTTGGTACAAAATGTCGAAAGGGTAATAAATAAGCTGATTAATGGATTTAAGCATGAGAAAGAATGTTAAAAACAAAACTAAATAATTAATTTTATAGATAATTTGTCAGGGGTTAGTTTTGGATCGAACGTCCCTGTCACACGGGGGCGCTTTAAAATCGAACGTCCCCGTTCGGGTTTATCGCGTGGTTACGTTTGATGGGTTCGATATGGATTTGCTGGTAAGATTGCGGATGCCTTATAGACAAACAATGCACAAACAGTAACAAGCAATAAAAATAAACAGTGACAAACAACAACTGAAGCAAACAGACAAAAAAGATTAATACAAACTAATTAAGCTACCTACATATCTAAACTGAAAACCACTGGGTTGATCGACCAACTTCACATACTAAAACAAAATAGAAAGTAATAACAATTTTTTTTGTATTTTCTTTTCGACAGTTACTTGAACAGAACGTTCGGCGGAGGCTGAATATCCTCCGGAATGATGATGAATGTTGACCCGTCCGAATTCTGGCACAGGGGAATCCATTTGACGAACTTCGGCGGATCTTGGGGACATGGTGGCAATTCAGTAGCAGGATTAACGGCTGGGGTCCGGCGCAGAGGGGTTAGGCCAGGAAGAAGGCCGGGGGGCCCTTGTTCTGGTTCTTGGGTCGGGGTGCGGGTTTTGGACTCCATATCGGCTGCCACTTCAGGCATGAGGGGAGGCAATTTGGGCCGGGTTGGGGCATGGCTCGGTTGGGATCTGGAGGGGTGGGCATTGGACGGGCATGGTATTTTGAGGGACAGCAATGGTGCGGCAGTGTTGGTAGACATCAAGGATGGTGGTGGGGCGGGACGGGAAACGGTGGAGGCTAATCGGTGAGGAGCAGGGCGGTTGCGGTCGTTTCTAGGTTCATCTTGGGTTTTCGGGAGGGTTCGATTGGCGGGGGATAGCGACGGCGGGCAGCTGGGATTACAACCTTGGGGGCTTCGCGAGTGCCAAGGTGTGGTGGCAATTGTTCGTAAGGGGAATAGGAGAAATAGGGTTGTGGGGCTTCCAGGCTCGGGATGGACAAAATCCAGTAGAAAAAAGGGACACTGTGCCGTTATAGCTAAGGATGGGTCATTGCGTTCCACAAGATGGACGGGACTTTATGGGTAGCCGGGGAATTCTATGTTCGAGATGTAGCGAACCAAGGGGGCCGGGGAGCAGAGACGGACCAGGACGTTTTCAAATTTTTCCAGTTTTTTGGGACGGACATCACTCATGGTGTGCTGAAAAGGCCCGGACCAGTACAGGGGTGTGAAGTTGGTGGAGAGGGAGGACAGGGCGTAAGTAATATTGTCCTCCCATCGGCCTGAGGGTTCGGATAGGTCGTTGCAGCCAATGTAGGCAATGATTAGGTAGAACTGGGTTAAGTTCATGGGGCGGAGAAGGCGGGGGATATCTCGGATGCGGGCGTCCGGATCACAAATGACTACACCACCTTTGATACCTCTTAGGTGGACAACGTCATTGTCTCCTACGATTAGGAAGGTCCCGGGGGGGCCGGATAGGTGGGAGCGGGTACAATAATCGGCTAGGTCGATGAGGGGGATGTCGCCATGCTGGATTCGTGTCGCGGCTGGTTCCAGGTATTGGCCATATTTATCGGCCCCTGGGGTGGATAGGGTTGGGGTTACAGGGGGTCTTGAGGGCCGGGGTCCAAAATGGGTGGTCTCCCAGAAGGACGTGGCGGAGATCGGGGTTGGATAGCAGGGAGTAGATGGGGGGGCACAGGTCGGCTAGGAATTGCCAAATCGCCACCCAAACGGTACCGCGGTTCATTATCTACGGTCCGTTGCGATTGACATACAAATGGCGGTGGGTGTGCAAGAATTTGTCCAGGTCATCAGGGGTGTAGACGGGATGCAGAAGGTTATGGGCTAGGGCAGGCAAGCACAATGGGCTAGGGCAAGCAAGCACAGTTGGAATATATAAATGAACTCGTAAAGGTGACGGGCGAAGTTGAACCGGTATTGGGACAAGGGGATGGAGATAGGGTAATGGGACGACAAAGGGTGATCTCGGCCGCTAATATAGTCATAGGTGGTGGTTTCAGTGGGGGCCTGGGCAGATTTTTCTTGCATGGGGAGTCACGGCCGCTGCATGGGCTTTGGGGACTGGGGGAATGGGAGGCCATAGACGTTGGGGCGGGGCTCACTTGGGCATTCAATTCATCAGTGTCAGGGGGGGAACCGGGTGGGGATTTGGGTCCAGACGAAGAGTGGGAAATCGGCATGACAGTAAACTTGAGTAAAAGCGTAAAAGCCTCTTTTTTCTGGGCCAGGGTGAAAGCTTTTTGCAGGGTGTCGGGATCCTTATCGAGAACATATTCCTTCAAGTTGATAGGGAGACCAGCAATAAATGCTTCCTTGATGAAATGGTATTTCATTTCGGGTGCCAAATTGGAGAATGCTGCACGACCTAGGCGTTTCAGCTCTTGTTCATAGTCAGCCAAAGTTTCGTGAGGCAGTTTGACGCGTGAGGCAGTCTCAGTACTAGGCTTGCAATTCGTTAATTTTCGGGAGGGAGGAAGGCAGACAAGGGCTTGTTTAAGGGGGAGGGGGGTAGGTTCGGCGTTGGGCTTGGGGGATGTCCTTGTATTGCTCTAGAGCAAATTTGCGGAGGTAGATGGGGAGGGTCTTGCACTTGATCTCATCAGACCAGCACTGGCTAGCTGCATAGAGTTAAAAATTGTCTAGCCACTGTGAAAAGTCGTCGCCTACACGCGCACGAAATATTTCGGGTTGGAGTGGGTTCATTTTGAGGGGGACTGATTGGGTGACACTATTAGTTAGTGACTGGTTCAGGGTTGGTATCAATCGGGCGTGTTGTTCGATTGTGTCATTTTGACGTATCATTATGTGTAAGTGTCGCAGGTCTCTATCGGAAGGGGGTTCTTTTTCAGACTCAGTTGTCATAATTTTGACTGGGTTGAAATTAGGCTTTGCTAATTCGAAATTGTGACTTATTACTCAGTGATTCGGTTATGTAGTTCAATTATTGCTGTGAAGCAATTAAATAAGGAATTATAAGGGTCGATATAAAAAGAGTAGGTTAATAATGGAGGGGTTAATAATCCAGGGATGCCATGTAACCAAATTATAGTAAAATAGGCTAGTTTAGTTGTCTGGGCTTGACACAAGGGCTACTCTAAGTCTTCAGTGTCAGGCCGCCCAGTGTTTACCTAGTGGTTGATCTCTCAATATCGGTTGCGGGTTACGAGTCTAGGCAGCCGAACTGGTGGTTGGTTATTTAGTTATAAGTTAAGACTACACAAGGTTCAAGAAGGTTTATTAGGACGTACAAGTTCAACTGGTTAACCACAACTTAAACTCCAACTCAACTGGTTAAAAGTGCAAAAATAATTGGATTCTGGGGGCTCGAGCCCCCAGACCCCGCAATAGTGGGTTTAATAATTTAGCAAAAAAGTGGACAAGGTGCGACCCCCCCCTTTTCAAAATCCTGGCTACACCCTTGATAGGACGTACAAATTCAACTGGTTTACCACAACTTCAAAATAACAACAAAACAACAAAGGCCAATCAACCCAATTCAGTTCAGTTCCAACTCCTCTCTCTCTACACTCAACTCGATCTCAGCTATCACTACAACTATCCTCACTTTTCCTACACTCCACAATTCAACAAACCGCTCTCTAAACACAGGACCGACTCCTAGGTCTCCGCTCTCACACACTCACACTACTTCTTCGCAGGGTGACTACAATTCGGGTTCATAAACTATCGTGTTTTCAAAGGACTACGGTAGGTGTCATCGGTTTCTTTGAGCTCGAAGTTAATGAGCTAAGTTTCACATTGCAAAGACGCCGTTAGGTTTAGAATTTCGGTAAAGAATGTCGAAAGGGCAATAAATAAGCTGATTAATGGATTTAAGCACGAGAAAGAATTTTAAAAACAAAACTAAATAATTAATTTTATAGATAATTTGTCAGGGGTTAGTTTTGGATCGAACGTCCCTGTCACAATGTGTAATTTTTGCGTTGAAATGGCAGTTGAATGCATTTTATTAACACAAAAATTTTTTACTGGCTGTTTCAGTCTAGAAAAAGTATCCTGGCCTCCCCATCTGCCATCAGTGTTCATCATTCCAGTTTTTATCGAATAGCAATTTTGCTATATCTTTGCGACGCACATACTATGTTGCTCGAGCCCTGCCAACAATGGCATGGCAATTGGCAATCAAGAAGGGACAAGAACAGGGTAAGTTTATTGACGTGATCCTGGTACTCTACCTGATCGATCTGGATTCAGCGACCAACGAGGATTCAGCGACCAGCGACCATTAATCAAGATAAGTTTATATTTGTCGTTTAAAGCGCTCTTTGACAACGTCACGCTGTTCAGCAGAAGTACCGGTAGTATCGGATAATTATACGGTCATGATGGACGTTGGCGTCGTGCGTCGTGTCTGACGTGACGTAAGAGTGCCCTACGGTCCTGAAGCTATCATGTTTGAGTTTGGCAAAATTTGTCAACGTCAAGGTCAGGCTACTGTTTGTGACCGGTTGCGTAAGCCGCCGGCCGGCTGCGGCCGACGGAGAAGTTCGGCAGACCGGGTGGCCGCCGGCCGGCCTGGCCGGCCGTGACCGGCCGGAGCGGCAAAATTTTTCGACAAAACCAATTGATCCAAATCCAGAGTGTCATTTTGGCTTAACTTATGCAGCCTTCCGGATTGTTATGCCGGCCTAATTTTGTCAGTCGGTTGAATCTGGCTGGCCGGCTGGTGTTTTTAACCGGCCGGTCGGCGACCATCAGGCCGGCCGGCAGGCCGGCCGAAAATTGCGGGAGGTCACAAACACTAGGTCAGGCCGCTTCGTCGGCAAAAGGTGACGAACCTTTGCAAAATTGACGAAGCGGTTTGACGTTGGGTTGATCAATTGTGTCAAACATGATTAATGAAATAGCCCGTACATAAACGGGCTATTTCGCGCTGCGCATTGGACGCACGCCCGTAGGCATAATAGGAAGAGTGTCATACTCTTCCTATTATGTACTCTTGCTAATATTGGGGCTGCTTCTGGGAAAAAAACAGATCGCCCAAACAAAGGTAAAAAATGGGGTGGAAATGACAATGATATCAGTTGAAAGCCATTTATTTGAATAATTTTGCGTTTTGAGCATTCAAAAAAATTTTGAAATATGAAAAAGTTATGGCACAGTGATTACCAAGTGGTTTAAGGGGGTAGTGTCGCGAAAGCAGTTTTGCTCATAGGCTGTGAAAATAGAACTTTTTGTTTTGAAGTAGTACATGCAATGAGAAGCTAGTCCAACGCTGTATGGTATCAAATAATTACGGCTAGACATCACACTATCAATATTGACAAATATCTTGGACCAATCGTCATTTGTAAGCCAGACATCACACAATAGGGACATAAAAGTTCGAAAAATCAAGCCAGATATCAGATTGGCCAGCTTGTGAAGTACACATAATGTGTGGACGCACAATTTTTTGCGACAAATAAGAAAAAAGAAAATTGAAGGTTCGTTTTTCTTCTGATTTGAAAATAAGCGTCTAGATTTTCCACAATTTATCATTATTGCTGCTACTATTTTACAGTTTAAGTACAACTTCAGAGTTCAAACTAGTATTACTCCACAGCCGCTACAGTAATCTGCACTAAATTTTGTGTGCATGAACTACAACATATGTGCTATTAGTCTGTGTAAAAAAACTAAACAGAAAAATTGATAAATGTGACTAAAAAATGGAATGTGAATAGGTTTTTTTTCGTCATTTTTCCGACTTTGAGACTTTATTGCAAACTATATGCTGCACCAATTTTGCTGAAACTTGGCAAAATAATTTGCCTTTTGGTAGATTTTTAAAATATAGAAAGAACAATTTCTAATATTTTACTGAACATGTTTTACAGTCGCGCAAAATCGACTGCTTTCGCGACACTACCCCCTTAAGCGCCGTTTTCTGGAAAGTTTTATGCTGTGACACTTATGAAAAAACCATATCTTACTTGATTCTAAAGTCTGACCAAAAAATGTGCGTGGCGAACTTCGTAGTTTTACTGAGCCTAAACGTTTGGAGATAGACCCTACAATGTATACATTTTCTGAAAGCTCTTTTGCAAGAGAATTTAACTAAAATTTAAAATTTTTAAAATTTTTAAAAAAATTTCAAAATTTTAATTTTTTTCAAATTTTAAAATTTAAAAAAAATTTTTCAACTTTTATTATTTCGTTACATAGGCCTTACTATTGTGAATTAAATATCCTAAAATGATCGCGAAAAAAAAAATGTTGGCAAGTTTTATTCAAATTTTTCATTTTTAGCAGTCAATATGATGAACATAGGGCACAAAAAATTTAAAATTGAAATTTCCCCAAAACCATCGTCTCGAATTCAACTTTTTTTAGTAATTTGAAGTCAGTATTATAACTACACTGCAAAAATGTAAAAAATTTTTAAAAGTAATAAATTTGAAATTTTGAAATTTTTTTAAATTTTTTGAAAAATTACAATTTTTTTGTCTTCAAAATTCAATCTTTCTTATTTTATTCTGTTAAGCTTGTTGATACTCATAAAATGAGCTATCTTGCGGCTCATTCGGTTCAGTATAACTGTTGATATTCGTAAATTACAGTTTTTCCTATGATTTACACGTAAAATCTGCTAGAGTTTCATTTAAACTGCACTTTTTGAAGTTTTCGTTTTTTTAAATTCTGGGATTTAACTAGTTTTATAAAATTAACTGGTAATCTCGTCATTTTGGCCTATACACGCCAATTTTATGTGTATACTTGATTTGTACTGACATGATTAAAAATCTAGCAATGCCTGCGTGGCTATATATGCATTGGTGCGGCCTTAAAAATTGAAAGCCAGACTGGCATGTGTCGCTGTCCGTGATGTCATACAGAAATCAATATAGCATCCAACTACTTGAATGTGTTTTTCTATTAAGACTGGTTTCCAAGGGTACAGATAAACAAGCCAACCAGTATAAAGTTGAAAACGTGTACATGAGCGTTTGCGTAAATTTATCAACACTACATGACATTTGATTGCGACTGGTAATATGGCTGTATGGTTAATAATTTTTTGGATCTGCAGCTTACATCGCATTGCAGTTATTTTTGCTGAAAACTCTTGTCGTCTTGTTATCAATGAATTGAATTCAGATAATCCAGGTCCTGATGACAATCAAGAATTTGTGGAGCTACGCTACGTGTGCGACCGGCAGCCACGAAGTTATCTCGAACTGAACGGCTACAAATTATTATTTATTCAGTTAGATGGTTCGAAACGAGATAAAAGGAAGATTACTTGGTATGCTGACCTAAAATCAGTGTCGCCGAAATCAAATGGCTACATCGTCATTGGTAACAATATAGCAAATACTGACTTAAATTTATGGGACAGCAGCATTCAGTATGGTAGAAAATACCGCAAATCCCTTAGAAGTCTTTACGAGTTGCTACCAAGACGAAACTTGGTTAAACGCTCACCACACACCTGAAAAATGCTGGATGGAAATAGCAAAAAATAAAGACATGCTGTTACCATGCGATATTCAAGGAGGACTGCGGGTCCCTTCGGGAGCCGGACAACGGATAATTGTCAATCGTGCGGGGGGAGATAATGGATTCGTACAAGGGGCAGACGATGTCTTTATCGGGAAAACAAAAAGTGGCGATTATCATACAGAGATGAATATAATTCAT
Organism: Trissonchulus sp. WLG1_4; assembly: GCA_030248245.1. NCBI lineage: Eukaryota > Metazoa > Nematoda > Enoplea > Enoplida > Ironidae > Trissonchulus > Trissonchulus sp. WLG1_4. The sequence continues at coordinate 6,219 of JASANF010001937.1, read as the reverse complement.
TTTATGGACTGGTTTAATTATACATTATTGCCCAATGTGCAAAATAACACGGTTATTGTTGTGGACAATGCAAAGTACCACAATGCTATTACAGATTTTTCAAAAGTTCCCAACATGAGTTGGAAAAAAGCTGCAATAGTAGCCTGGCTAACAACTCATTCAATTAGCTTCAGACCAAACGCAATTAAAGCAGAGTTGGTACTGCTTGCAAAACAACATGCTCCAGACAAACAATACTTAACGGACCTGGCCGCGGATGATGAGCAGCGAGATATAAAAGTGTCGAGACTGTCGATTGGACATTGTGAGCTGAATATAATAGAGTTAATCTGGGCAACTGTCAAGCAACGCGTTGCAAAAAGAAACAAAACTTTTAAAATAAGAGATGTCCTGTTGCTGACCCAGAATGTTTTAAGTGAAATAACTCCGTCAGAATGGAGAAAAGCTATCGAGCATGTCAGAAAAGTAGAAGACAATTACTGGGAAAGAGACGCTTTAATAGACTGGGAAGTAAACGAATTGATTATTGCACTGGACAGTAGCGAAGAAAGTGACACTGATTAAAGTATTTAGCATATACATAAATGAATACAGCAAATAAAATTTAGAGTAAAACAAAATATTTGATGATTTTATAATATGGATATCATACAACTAACATTAATTTCAAATGAAACGCCGCAACTTTATAACGACCTTGCCATCCGCTCAATTGAAAATGACTACATTTATGACTTATAGAGGCCAAAATGACAAGATTACCAGTTAATTTTATAAAACTAGTTAAATCCCAGAATTTAAAAAAACGAAAACTTCAAAAAGTGCAGTTTAAATGAAACTCTAGCATATTTTACGTGTAAATCATAGGAAAAACTGTAATTTACGAATATCAACAGTTATACTGAACCGAATGAGCCGCAAGATAGCTCAATTTATGAGTATCAACAAGCTTAACAGAATAAAATAAAAAAAGATTGAATTTTGAAAACAAAAAATTTGAAATTTTTGAAAAAATTTAAAAAAATTTCAAAATTTCAAATTAATTTTTTTTAAAAATTTTTCACATTTTTGCCATGTAGTTATAATACTGACTTCAAATTACTATAAAAAAGTTGAATTCGAGACGATGGTTTTGGGGAAATTTCAATTTTAAATTTTTTGTGCCCTATGTTCATCATATGGACTGCTAAAAATGAAAAATTTGAATAAAACTTGCCAACATTTTTTTTCGCGATCATTTTAGGATATTTAATTCACAATAGTAAGGCCTATGTAACGAAATAATAAAAGTTGAAAAATTTTTTTTTAAATTTTAAAATTTAAAAAAAATTAAAATTTTGAAATTTTTTTAAAAATTTTAAAAATTTTAAATTTTAGTTAAATTCTCCTGCAAAAGAGCTTTCAGAAAATGTATACATTGTAGGGTCTATCTCCAAACGTTTAGGCTCAGTAAAACTACGAAGTTCGCCACGCACATTTTTTGGTCAGACTTTAGTCAAGGACTGTGAATGGATGTGAATATGATATTGTAAGAATCAAAGTGTTGGCTTACATGCGCGTTTGCTCCGATTAATGCAGTTGAAGTAAAATTTCCCCACGTTTTGCAATTCTTGCGAAATCATAACATTCCAGAACAGACTATGATAAGACTGTATAGTAGTCAAAAATAAAATTGAGTCATTCGTATTGTACATGTTTCCAGTAATAATAAACGTTTTAGGCAGTATAGATTTTTGCGCAGCTGTTAAGGTGGTAGTTGCGTTTCGAATCGAAACGCATTCCGAGGTTTTTGTGTTTTGTGATTCCGGGTTAAATGCAGTTGGGGGCCGGGGGGGGGGGATAGTTGACCTATTTTTTGAGTAGAGCACTTTGGGAAAAGCGTTTTTGCTTCAAGAACCCCTTTTTCATTTTTTGGATTTTGTGAGATATATATGACCCCCCTAAATCTGAACCCTCAGTGAGGGACGTTTTCGCAATTTTTTTCCGAAGCCCTTGTTTTTTCCGTTCTAATCGTGTCTAAATGGTGTCAGATTATTGTTTAAAATTTTTTAGAGTCAAAACAAAGGTCTTCGACAGGGTTCCTGCCGAAAATTGGCCAATTCGCCAAACGTTTTGACCAACTTCAAACTTGGCCGTAATTTAGGCTTGGGCTTAGTCTTAGGGCTTAGGCTTAGTAATATGGGGCTTAGGCTTATTATCAGTCTTAGGCTTAGGCTCAGGCTTAGGTACTAAAAACTTGAAATTTTCTGGAAAAATCCTGCCAGCTAAGCCTAGATAATCCTGCTAGCTAAGCCTAGACGATGCCTTAAAACATTATAACGTACTCAAAACTATCCAAAAGGGTCATAGCTCAGAATATACAAATTTGTGGATAGGGGTTCTATTACAAAAAATGCTTCCCTTGAGGTGCTCTACTCCAAAAGCATAGATGCATTATTTCCCCCCCCCCCCAACTGCACTTGATCCGTGATTCATATGTAAACTTTGCGCCGACAGGACTCAAGTTACGAATGATGCTTGAGCACAAATTTTTGGCACGTCAATATAAAGGTTAAAGTTCCCAGGCAGTCCCTCATTCGAGGCTTAGGCTTAGGCTCAGGCTTAGGCAATAAAAAATCGAAATTTTCAGAAAAAATCCTGCCAGCTTAGCCTAGAGAATCCTGCCAACTAAGCCTAGACGATGCCTTAAAACATCATAACGCACTCAAAACTATCCAAAAACAAAGATTATAGCCATTTTTGGCTTCGAACTTTGGCCTACGTTCACTTCCAAAAACACTGAAAATCTAATTTTCAAGGGGTCATAGCTCAGAAAATCCAAATTTGTGGATAGGGGATAGGGGATTTGTGGATATCCAAAAACATCATAGCACACTCAAAACTATCAAAAAAGCCGTCTTGAGGCTCCAAACTTTGGCCTACGTTCATTTCCAAAACACCGAAATGGTATTTTCATGGGGTCATCATACCTCGGAAAATCCAAATTCCTGAATAGGGGTTCTTTTAGTTTTTACAAAAAACTGCTTCCGTTTAGATGCTCTTATCTAAAAAATAGATCCACTATTCCCCCCCCTCTCCAACTACTGCACTTGTTCCCGAAACAGGAAATTTAACGTTTCGTCTTGTAGACGTTTTTTAAAACAGTAAAAAAGCATATGTTTCAGCTTATTGGAACAGCATGATGAGCTTACGGCCATTATTTCCTACTTTTTACCTGACAATTGATCTGATTTTGTCCACCTTACTATATATTCACGTGGATCAGCCAGCCAAATATTTCGTTCATGATTTGCTTTCCTATGACTTTCGCTCGTGTCAATTTGATCTATGGATTTTGTGCGTTGTACGAGCTGTGTTGATATTTATATGCGGCTGCATGAGTGCATTTTGTAAAAACTCTGCTGTACCAAAGTCTACAATTTTCGCCTACTGTGTTGTATTTATATCACTGGTCTTAACTGTCTACTCACCTGTCAAACTATTAGCATTAGCTGAAGTGGCTAAAAGCTTAAAACTGCCTTATTTTTGGGCTTTATTTACGTGGAATATTTTAGCGTCCATATTTTTATCCCCAGTTTGTTTCTGTGTCATAAACTGGCTCTCTAAATCTCCTACGATAGTCGCAGTTGAAGCAGACAGTGCTCAGGTTGAGATTAGCGATCAAGAATCGTTATTAGCGAATCAAGAGTCAACAGAAACGACGGCGAATGACAAGAAAAATGAAAATGCTTGGAAAAAACCAGACGAAACTGTTTCAGAAGGCATTAAGCATGGCAAATCGAATATTTTAAGGCTGTTAAAGTTTTGTACCGAAGAATGGAAATGGTATTTGTCAGGATTCTTTTTCCTGGTTCTGTACTCAGCTGGTAAGCAAATTATGGCTGATATAATTGTTTGAGGTTTCTGAAGTTCTATAATATTGTATATACAGATTCAGATTGATAAGCAAGGTTGTTCTGTCTGTGTAGCTTGCTGAAAAGAATATATAATGCTTGTATAAGGGATAATGAGTATGATGAGAGGAAATAAGGTACAGTAATATATATATATATATATATATATATATATATATATATATATATATATATATAATAATTTTATATTGACAGTAGGTCGTGCAGGTAGATTTGTGCAGAGAAACGGAAGGGTGATTTATTATTTGTTGGAGTATAGAAGTGTTATATACTCTTTACAAACAAACAAAAACAGACAAAAATGTTTACTCCACAACCGAACTAAGATTATTAGTAATAAACGGATATAAGCTTTATTAATACAAATACAGAATGATATAGAAAATAATGCAAAAAGGAAGTAGAGAGGGAGCGGGGACGACCATATATATGGCCACCTAACCCCAACGCCCCCGGAGAAATTTTGAAAGATCAGTCTGTTCAAGCTGTTTGCGGAATTCCTTAGACGATTTAGAATTAATAACATAATTAGGTAACTGATTCCAAAACTCGGGTACTCTATACACAAAAAAGGCAGAAGTGCTACAAAGCCTGCTATAGTGCTATGAGGCAAAAATAGTTTTAAATTATTGCATCGTACACTTGAATCTATGGCAAATGTGAAAAAGTCCGAGAAATCTATATTTACCTGTTGGGTAATTATATTATAAACTAAAACCAGATCGTATATGATGCGTCTTTGTTCGAGACTTTTAATTTTTAAAAATTTCAATCGTTCGGAATATTTAAGATCTTTAAAAATAGGAATACGTCTTGTATAAGTTCGAAGAACACCTGTTATGCCTTTTTTGCGATTTGAGCACAATACTACGATGTTTTCATATTCGAAGTTAAAGTTATACCTAAATCCTTAACCGAAAAAACAAAGTCTAGCTGATGACTGCCAATAGAATACTGAGTAGTAGATTATCATGGTGGTGGTTGGCTACAACAACAACAACAACAACATCATGGGTGCCAAAATACAAAACCTGACACTTGTGTAGCGCCAAATTCAACTGCCATTGTTTGCACCATGTATACAATATATACATGGTGTATAGGGATCGACCGGATATCCGGATCCGGATCCGGATCCGGCCGGATCCAGTGGATCCGGATCCGGCGCCGGATCCGGATCCAAACCTGCCGGATCCGGATCCAGTATCAAATTGGCACTACTTGACGATAACTAATTGTTCCAAGGGTCCCCCCTTTAGTTTTTATGGTCAGGCCGGAAAATTTTTCTGATGCGTCACCCCCAATTGACCAAATTTGGCCTAAAAATCAAAAATTTCCTCCATTTTTTTCTGGGGGCTGCCGCCCCCAGACCCCTGCAATTCTTTGACTTACTATTCCTTGTTATTATCTTTCATCAAAGTCTATACATGAGTACATTATGCTGCATTTGCATGTCTGCACGAGACGAGTATAGTATGCGGAAATTTAGTTGTGTAATACACTGCCTTCTGTTTGATGTGACGTTTTCGTCATGTGTTTTATTTTTCTGTCGGAAAAAAATTTCTGATATTTCTCCAGTTGACCAAATTCAACCTAAAAATTGAAAAATTCTCAATTTTTTTCTGGGTGCAGTGCACCACTGGTTTTTACTACAAACAGACTCAATTCATTGCCCTCGATATGGCTGCGGCTATAACAAATTAGCGTAAAGCTGAAAAACGCTATTATAAAAAGTCAAAAAAGTTCTTCAGACCCCCACCCACCCCCCGAAATCGAAGTCTGGGACAGCCAGTGGTTGAGTTAGACAAAAAAATTTTTGAAAATTTTTTCATTTTTGGAAAAATGTCTATGTTCCTCAGACTGGATCCGGATCCGGCCGGATCCAGTGCATCCGGATCCGGATCCGGCCGGATCCAGTGGATCCGGATCCGGATCCGGCCGGATCCGGATCCGGATCCGGCAGAAATTTTGGATCCGGTCGATCCCTAATGGTGTATCATACATGTTCATACATCATACATCATCATACATGTATCATACATACATCATACATGATACATTTAGTATCAGTGTGTCACTAAAGTGCAGTTTAGGAACGCGTGCAGCAGGGTTGGCAAGTCTCGGGTTTGCAACCGAGACCGAGACCGAGACCGAGACCAGGTAACCGAGACCACCGAAACGAGACCTACGAGACCGAGACCAGCCATTGGGGGACCTTTTTTTCAAGTTTCAATTTTAAAAATTTGAGATACTTTGAAACGTGAAAAAATAGTTATCAAGGTATATATATATGACTCGGTTTCTG
>JASANF010001935.1:0-16524 GCA_030248245.1 Trissonchulus sp. WLG1_4 | reverse complement strand
ATTGATATCGTTTTACTTTTCCTTTGAAATATACCTGCAGACTAGAAATTGATTTAATAAACTATTTTATCAAATGAAGCAGCTCATCATGACTTTTGAATTATACGCCTGAGGATCACGAACTGTATGAAGTGTGAACTGTGTACAGCTGTATTTGCACTGTAATTTGTGCCAACTAACAGAGCCTTATTTTTGCCATATTGCTAGTGAACTTTTGTGATCGTAATTCGTGTACACTAATCAAAGCCTTGTACATTTGCCAAGTTTGTTCAACTTACCTCACTTATTTTGGAGCCAACTAATCAACCTCATCAATAACTCAGTGATTCGCTTAATGATTTTGTGTGTGTATTTTGTATGTATGCTTTGTAGTAATATATTTATGTATTGGTATATATTTGGGGTGAAAATTGTGTGGACAAATTCATAAGTGAGGAGGGGAAGAACCCTCCCGGGGTTTAAAATTCTTCCTAAATCTTCTCAAAATTCACCCAACTCCCACTACCAACACCCCACCTGTGTCGGCTTACAGTTTTCTCGCTTCTTGCCTAATTGTGCAGGATCACAATTAAGTGAGGAGGGGAAGATCTGTAAGGCTTAACTTGGGAGACCCTCCCTTACTCCCTATTCACACTCCACTTACCTTTCAACATTTTAACAATATGAATTTACGCTCAACATGTTTAACCGTTATATACGTACTTGTCATCTCTCCTGTGTGTGTACGTCTAGTTTACTGTTATATGAAATTAGCCTGCAGGATTATAGGCAGTGTGCGTTTGGTTTTTAGTCTGTGCGGTTGTGTCTAATTTAATCGTTCCGTTGTTATTTCTACCTGTTTTTCCGCCGAAATGGCCTGTACTTGCTCTCATTAAACGTATTCTCTTTATTCGTTTGCTCGAGTCCATCCTGGGCAGTTTAGGCCTAGTGGCCCTGCCAGCTCAGCTTCCTTGTAGTCCCCGGGCAGTATCGGCCTAGAGAGGCCCTGCCACCTCTGCGTTCCGTATGCGCCGTAACCAGCCCCGTCACCATTTGCTGCCTCGCTCAGGGACGCCCATTCAGGCTTAGCGGGCGGCACTACTTCAGTGATCTGTGCCTACTGCGCCTTGCCCCGTAGACTAGGTAGGCCCTTCCCGTTGGTGGCTGGCAACCCCGGCCCGTAGACCCCGCTCATTATACCTGGAAGCCCCGCTGGCGGTTTGGTTAAGGCTAAGGGTGAGGGATGACTCTCCCCTAAAGCTGGGACCTGCCGTTCCCGCTTGGGCCATTCGTAGGTGCGGCAACGAGCCGCCTTACAATGATGTTATGATGCATCATTTTTTCGTTTGAGAGACTTCTAGCTTATTTTTATACAATTTGTTGTAGGATAAAAACATCTCCAATATTTTGCACACACAGTTTCAGAAATAAATACTACATACGTCAATTTTTTATATTACACAATTTGAAGTAAAATAATTGCTGCACAACAGATTTTAGCTGACCCACTGGTCAGTTTACTTGAAAGTGTTGCTTAATACTTACTGAAAGTTTTGCCGCAGATTGGGCTTGTTTACTTCAGCGTCCATGATAGTCAAGAAACCGCATCTTTGCTATCAGCGATACTACAATATCCCGACCCAGCATACTGAAGAAGTTCTGAAGCGAGTCAATCAACGTATGATATTGTAGACGCAGCCCACGATGCATAAAAATATATTTACATATGCAGTGGCTTTGATCATAAGGTTCTTGTTGACTTTTAACTTGGGCAATTAAAAACGCTCCAGTTATAAATTATTGAAACATCGTCTTACCCTTAGTTTACATAGTGCTAATGCTGTTCCAACTTGCTTGGCTTAATTTCATTTGTTACACCAAGACTACGATATGCAAAAGTTCCTATATTTTTGATGTGTGAATTTGTCAAAATAATTATGACAATCATCAATGTGCTGCAAGTCATATGTATATAATATAGTGATGATAACTGTAAATTTCCTATATTTTGCTATTTTTTCATCAATAAACTGAACTCTATTTCATAAATTTAACAGTGGTGAACTGTTGCGACGTAAAGAACGTATAGATTTTAATAACAATTTTAATTGCAAAGTAATATTGCCATATTTTTTACAAAACTATGAGTCATTAAACTCACGCTACAACCAGGGCCCAACTTTATAAAAATTTCAACGGCGCCGTTGATCTCAACGGAGCCGTTGAAAAATCAGCCAATTTTATAAAAATTTCAACGGCTCCGTTGAACTCAACGGAGCCGTTGAAAATTCACCGTTCAAATCACGCGACGACTACTTTTTCGTTCTAAAGTCTTTGGTTTTACCGACATTATATTCTAAAATATGCACTGGGAAATTCAACGGAGCCGTTGACATAAAATTGGATTTTATAAAGCCTCCGTTGAAACTTTTCAACGGCTCCGTTGAAAAATTTCAACAGCAATTTTATAAAAAGTCTGTCTCTCCGTCGAGCTCAACGGAGCCGTTGAAAATCCTCCGTTCAAATCAGGCGACTCTTATTATTTTGTTCTAAAGTCTTTGATTTTCGCCGAAATTTTCAACGGCTCCGTTGAGCTCAACGAGCCGTTGAGTTCAACGAGCCGTTGAGCTCAACGGAGCTAGGAGCTCCGTTGAAATATAAATTGATATTTTGCTGGTGACTGATAAAAAAAATTTGTTAGAAATAACAAAAAATATTGTTAATTAACCGGTCTATAAAACTACAACTACACGGGTCTAAAATTAACCTGATTCAATATTGCTTATTTTCAATTATGTTACTAGCCCAAGGCACCTCTATTTTAGATAAGAGCAATGATTAAGTTTGAGTGTGCACTTTGGATTTTGTCAGTTTGTCACTGTATTTACAGAGGCAAAAGCGTGCAAAAAAGCCTGTCGGGAGCCCTCATTTGGACGTTTTCTTCTAAAACTTCTCAAACTCGAAATTGAATGGCAAACTGTCAAAAAACGCAAACATTGCATACAGAAAAAGGTGCAGTTTATAATTTTGAGAATTTTGAACAATGTGTCCTTTTGTACGTATTCCCTAAAAATTTGTACGAGAACTGAATTTAACTTAGCCGGACTTGCCGAAACAATGAAATTGTGCCATTTAGTCTCATGAACAGACATACGGCTAAAAAGTAAACGGTCATACGGCTTATTCCTTCACCATAGTCTAAAGTGACCAACTGTCTTCTAATATGACCACTAATACATTCAAACTACAAAAACAAGCAATGTAAAACCAGTATAGCACATCGCGTCCTGGCACGTGTTTTCGAGCGATTTTAGTCAAAAATGGGGTATATACTTCAGTGCCCATAAGTACAAATGGTAACACGACCTTTGGTACGACACTGTAATGCAAATCCGTGTAGTTCTGAGCCAAATTTTGAAAAAATAGGCAGCTTAAATTTTGAATCACTATTTTAAAGTGAAATTGGAGTTATATTCAGAAAGTGTCAATTTCTTGAAAACAGTTGCAGTTAACTATGCGTTTTAAGGTTCCAAAGTAATCTTAAGTTAAAGATGCCAATAGGTATCTAGATACCAATTTTTTAAATAAAGTTTGCACGGAAGCATGGGCACCGACCGAGTAGCCTTGCGAAAGTATCACAAAATTGGTTTAAAATATTTGATAGCAGGAATTGTTTTTTTTGAATAGTCTCCGTTGAGCTCAACGGAGCCGTTGAAATTTTTATATAATCGTTCTAAGATAGAACGAATTTACTTTTAAAATGCCTCCGGTGAGCTCAACGGAGCCGTTGAAATTCAATCCAATTTTATAAACAATTTCAACGGCGCCCTTGAGCTCAACGGAGCATTTTTCGTCTTTATAAAATTGAAATTTTTTCAACGGGGAACTTTCAACGGCCCGTCGAGTTCAACGGGCCGTTGAAATCTTTATAAAATTGGGCCCAGATGGAATGTTTTGCAGTTAAAAGTTCTGGAAGCAAGATTTCCTGCGCCTCGGCACTTTTCAAACAGACTGAGGGTACACTCCAAAAGAATAGAAGTCTGGGGCAAAGGTTGGTGCGTTTGGACCGTCGAAGATTTTCCAGTTTGTTCTGCGGTTTCTCTATCTTTCTTTTTTGTTCTAGGTTCCATTAACTCTTGCAGGATTGCTGCAGAATCTCAGTTGCGGTGTTACTCGGCAACTCTGCTCGTTACCCTCGTGCGACAAACAGAACTTGTTGAACAGGCATCTGATGTAGGTTTCGTGTGCGAATCTCCAAATTTAGATTCTTGTATCCACTGCCTGATCCAATGGTCACAATTTAGTTCTGCGCCTAAATTGGATAACATTTGCAACGACCGATGTCTTTCTTTATCGACTTTTGAGCTAGGCATAACGTCAACGTCAACGTCAATGTCTATCGTCCCAGCTGCAGAGCAGATGGCTTAAAGCATTGACGTATGAGTGATCTTTGTGTTTCAGCATTCATCATAATCATATTGGCCTAGCAGTGGAACTATCGTGAATGTCTATTTGCGGCAAGCTTAGGTGTTATGCTTTAGTGCAATCAGTAGCTCACGATCGTAAAAAGCATAAATTGGCATTCCTAGAGTCAGAATATTATCTTTAAGGCTTTCTTTTGGATCAAGAGTCTTTCTTTTTGTCACGCATGAAAACACCAAGCCAAAAAAGTAGCCAAATATAGTTAAAAGATTCAGGCAATGGTAAATTATGTGTAATGAATGAATCCCATGTCTAAACAGGAACAAAAAATTGAACTATGTCCAAGACGTGGTTGATATTGACAACTGTTAAGTGTTAAGTTAATTTAAAATCAATGAAGTAAAGAAAACTAATTATGTGCTGACTCAATTTCTATAGATTGTGTGTTTTTGTAAACGCACACGTTGTTTTTCTACTATTAGTGTAGGTTATAGCACGATGTAGAGTGCACTCAGTAATTTATACGCACTTACGTGAAGCTCCAAGTGCATGAACGAGTGCGCGCAGCGAACGAGTTTATGCACGCGGGCTTCACGTGCCAGTGCAAATGATTGCTGAGTGCACGCTACAAAGTATTATAACGTACTTATGTTATAACTGTTTTGAACTAACAGTGCAATAACTAAGATGCACACCTACAGCAGTTTAGACTAGTTAGACTAGATCTACAACGGAGGTCATGCAATGTTTAACGTTTTAACGTTGAAATTTATTTTGAAAAAAAAATCAAATTGAAGTCCAAGTTGACTTGCAATGCGATTTGATCTCATGTGAGGTGATTACAGGTAGTCAACAAAAGGGAAAGTTCCAGGTAAAGTTATGCCACTAAATTTTTCGGGCCGGGCCCGGGCCTGGCCAAGTAGCGCGCTTCCGGGCCGGCAACAGGACCGGCGGACCGTTGCGGGCCGACCGGCCCGGAGGCCGGGCCGGCGCAAGCCCGGAGCCCGCGGCTGGCCCGGCACAGACTTCATCAAGTGAGAAAATGCATTGTGTGTGCGTCTGTGTATAGTATAAGTGCTTGAGCACTTGTAAAAATCTATATACATGCAATGCAGGCATTGTACATACTTATAAGCTCGAGAGGACCCCGGGCTCGCGGATTCCTACGGCCGGGCGGACCGGGCGGAATTTCACGGGCCGGGCCAATTTCTAAAAAATCTCGCCGGGCCGCGGCCCGCTACAGGCCCGCGCAGAACTCTAGTTTCAGGAGCCATAACTTTTCATATTGTAGTGGCATCGACGTGAATGTTTTTTCAAATGCTAGCGTTTGTCAAGAGCTATCGATTCATAGCTCGCAAGATAACGTAAAATGCAACCAACGTTATTAATTAATAGTAAGGCTGATCGAACGTTCCGTCCGTCAACATCAAGTAAGTTGTCATTTTAAAGCGCCTGAAGTTCTGAGTAGAATACTGTCAATTTCATATTTCTGTTGAAAGAAAGAGGAGGCCCCAATTTGAAAGAATGAAAGAAATACAGGCGCCGGGAATCCCGGGCCGCTTGCTTCGAAGACAAGAGTGCTAACCACTACACCACAGCCCCGAGTCTCATAGGCCCTAATTCTCATTTACAACATTTCTACGTCAACGTTGAAGCAAGTTATAACGATTTCAATTTTTCCGAACTTTTGTTCAATACGTATGGTGTGAGTAGTCGCGGAGAAATTTTTTCGGACAATGTTTTCGAAAAAGAACTTTTGACCATAACTTTTTTCAGGGACCACGCAAATGGTTCCTGTTTGCGTAGTTAGATAGAGCAGAAGAAAGGCTTTTATTTGATAACAAAAAAGTTAGACGCTAACGAAGACTTATATACCAAAAAACGCAAAATAAAATTTTAGAATAAAATAAATTTCATATTTAGACCCATATTGCCAGCTCCATGGTCACTGATGGAGTAAAAACTGTTTTGTGTAAGGATTACAGTTATATGGCTGACTTCATGGAAGCATTTCCTTTGTTACATCAGTGGTAACACGGACGTTGCGTAACATTTTTGAAAAATACTAAGTTTACGTACAAACTTTAAACGTAAAAACGCCATAAGTTTTTTTAGCTAACTGGTAAAAAGTTCTAGTTTTCGGCATCAGTTGAGATATAAGAACAGCTTTGATTTGACACCATAAAAAGTACATATTGGTTACCGCTGACTTATGTACCGAAAAACGTATGATTAGTTTTGACAATAAAATAACTCCAACTTTATTGACCCGGAACCAGAGAATCGGGTCACGTCCAGCACAATGTAAACTTGTTTCATGTTTAGAACATCAAAGCCAAATCTTCCAGAGCCACCTCATCCTATTATTGTAATAATCACAAAAAATAGGGTAGTTTTAAAACATGGTAATTAAAACGTGGTAATTAAAACATGGTAATAAAACATGGTAATTAAAACATGGTAATACTATTGTTAATTTTCACATGTAGTTAAACGCATAAGTGAAACCAAATGGTTGTCTGTTGATGGAGCAGAGATGATTGAAAAGTTGCAGTAAAACGATCATGGAACTTAGCTTAGAACTTAGACAAATATAAATAATGATGGACAAATGTTCTTTGTGGTTTTTTGTCATTAAGATATCATGAATAGGCTTTTACAAATTAAAGATTTTGCCGCGCTATCTCTACAAGCCGCTACAATGACTGAAAAGCGTTTTGTAATCCCAAATATAACAAAAATAATAAATAAAAAATAGTTTGATAACAATGGCTTAGTGCTTTTTCTTTTGAATTTTTGATGTTAATAAATAGCAGAGACTACAACCAATTGCGGTCAATAAGATCAACCGCGCAGCCAAATAGACGATTTTAAAGTTCAATTCGAACTACATCATTTGAGTTAGATTTCTTCTTATTACCATAGTCTATCACGGCATGTAAGGGTACATAGCTCACTAATGTTGTCTCCTTAAACTAAAAAAATTTTTTTTACAAAATATTTTATGCAGTTATGAATTATTGCTATTAAGGCATTACAGCAACTCCATAGCCTTTAATAACAGAATGCGATGCAAATTTGTCGTAATTGCTTAACAATTTCACCGTTAAGACTCCTGTTGAAATATGTACTCGCGCACTGATGCCCCATCGTATGAAAATGTTTCAGCAGTAAAATTTGAGGTGATACTACGGGTGCCAGTTACATTTTAGGTGTTTTTAGAATGAAGGTTGCAAAACTTACAAATTTGAAAGGAAACTGGAGAAAGGTTTTGACTTCTGATACTTGACCATGGGAGTGACCTTTGTAAGCCGTCTTGAATTCCAGTTCTGTCCGTTACTCAACTTGAATGTTGAAGGACCGACAATTTTGACAATTTGGCGAGGTTCTGAAAATTTACTTTGTAATTTTGATTTTGGTTTAGTTTGCAGACATCGTACCCAATCTCCGACTTTGAAACGACTTTGCAATTGCAATCTCCGACTTTACTTTGCAACTTATCATAGCTGTTTTTGTACTTAGCTTGAAAGTTCTTGACCTTTCTTTAATAATTCTTTTGGTATAATTCTTTTGGTGAATTATTCCTTATATTTCCAACTTTGTTCTCATTCGCCGATCTAGAAACGTCTAAGCAGGAGACAGTTTAGTGGCAGCATGTGGCGTGCATCGATAAACTTCTAATAATTTTGTCAATGCACCGGTCCACGAATAACAATCATTATTGTCTGTATCCTTACTTTTAAGGTGGGGTTAAACCTTTCGACATCATTCGCCATTGGATTTTTAATTGCAGTTTTCAAATGTTTGATTTCGCACTGTTTGAGATACGTCTCAAACTCATGACTTGTAAAATGGAGTCCATTTTCAGTGACCAACTCGTCCGGAAGTCCGAACGAGAAAACATTATTGACAAAAATTCAATGACGTTCGCGGTTGCGACAGAAAACCTAGGTGTAGACGCTAAAATTAGCTGTTTCGTACCAGTATAAGCAAGATTAGACAGTCGACAGTCGAGACCAACACTGGCAACCAATAGGTGGACTACAGTTTGTCTCACCCCCTCTCGAAGATGGGGAGACGAAGGGGTGGGACAGGACCAGTCCACCAAGCCTCAGCCTCAAAGAGCACATCCGGTCCTCTCTATACTACTTATGACTCCAACACAAGGAAGAGGTGAATCTGTGCGTAATGCTCGAACACATTCTGGGTGTAAAAAATTGTTTTGATAGAACAATAAAGATAAACAGTATTCCCTCTTACTTTTTTTATAACAACGTTTGTGTATGTTGTTTAAATTTTTAAATGTTTAAATGCCGTTTAAATGTCTAAACTGTTTCATACTGTTTGATCCGCGAAGTTGCTACATGTTTTATATAGCCAGCATGTTATATTGTATAAACTTCCTACTAGCCCATACGTTATTTTTAACACTAATCATTTGAATTCACACAATTATATACATATAAATTGCAAATATATACATAATTTTTAGGTGTTTGGCATATCCAGCTAAATATGTACTTTAGTTCATTTTTATTATTGTTAAAGGTAACATTATGCGACGAAATGGATTATTTTAGGGGAAAAATTGCATGTAACCGTACACAGGCACAGTATTTTCACATAGACTTACCCCTAGCCGCTATTTGTGCTATTCTTTTTATCGGCTAAAAACACCAACCACCCTCCGTTATTTGCCCACATACGTCACCCCACATCTAGCCCATTTCCTTTGAGCGCGATATAGCACCTTCGATAACGCTTTAGTGAAAATAGCATTCCAAAAAAGTGCTATAGCGTAAATAGTGCTTATAGAAAATTCGATAGCGCAGATAGTGTCACCTACCAACGTTCGTTTCCCATTTTAGACTTAATTTGATGTGTCGTTTTCGCATGCTGAAAAGTATCAGCAATATATGTACATATGCATGTTCATGATAATAAACCACAACAAACGATGCTTCTACACAAATCTTTTGCCAATTATTTATTAGCAGTAACAATTGCTAGCTTTTTTAATTCTTGAAAGTTAAGAAAATAGTTACAAGTTCAAATATTTAAAAACGTTAAGAAATAACTAAATGAAACTTCAAAAATACGGAAATACAGTTGGATTTAGTTAGACTGAATAGCGAACATATACTAATTATATTTCATTAATTTGCGCGACTGCACACTAATTGACAAACAGTCTCAAACCCCAAACGATAATTGATAAATTGAAACGACCAACTTGTTTGTACCATTCGTCTTGTGTTATGGGTCAAGATTACTTAGTACTGTAATAGAAACTGGCCAACACTTCTTAAGTACTATTTCTATAGTAGAGTATCTATACATTCTCAGTGTATTTCTGGTTCTATGATTTTTTGTTTTTGTTTCAAATTCGATTTGCGTGTTTGAGGCAAACTGCTTGTTAGCACAATTAACAATTTAATTAAGAAAAGCAGCCAAGTGTTAATTTTCTAGTGAGTGCATATGATAGTCAGCCAGCTTTCTATTTATTCAGTTGAATTAGTTCTGACGTTTCACTTTCACTTTCATTTCCAAATAACTCTGGTTGGGTTTACTAACACAAAAGTATTTCTAGAAAACCAGAAGATGCAACATTTTATGTACAGAGATGTTGGAACAGTAAGTTGAAGTTTGCTAGTGTATTCTATTCTACTAGTACCAACCAGCACCAAGATTGAATTTGTGACTTTCGTTAGAAAGCGCTTTGTCACATACATTTTTTGTGCCTTTATATCGTTAGTAATATGCAACATAATGAAATTGATTGATATCTCAACAGTGCCAATGCAACAGCATTAATATACCTATCAAGCTTTCTTAGCGTGATCTGCGTAGTTTATGCAATTACTTGACATCCCAAAGGGCGTGCTTGTTTTCAGATACATGTCACAAAATTTTTCCATTGTGGACGAAAATATGGGATCCTGCTAGCTACAGTTTCTCTAACACTACTGGTGACGTACACAAGCTACACTGCTTTGCAGTACTTACAACACTCTGTTGTAGTAAAACAATCTGTAAGTGACTGTTGCAAGAATTTTTTATATTTCAAGTTAGCTAATTTTTACCAGTTTTTGTAAAAAAATTGTTTCTGACAAAGTTGAAAAAGCAAACATAAACTTAATAGCTCATTTCAGATCTCTCCAAATGCACCGTTTCCTGCTGTTACCGTATGCAATTTGAACCCATTTTGGAAATCGACTGCAATATGGACACCGTTCGGAAGAGAGCTGGTAATGAAAAATGATAATGATAATGAGAGAACTTGGAAAAAATTACAAAATATTCAATCGATGCTAAAATTAGCCTTTTTGAGTCTAAGTTGTGGTTTAACCATACTGAAAACCTTTAGTTGCAGCAAAGCTAACCTGTGATTCTTGTTTCATATGAATATTGCGTACATATACTTTCGTCAATATTTTTCCCACACTTTTGGTGTAGAACTCGCTGGTTATATTTGAAAATAATTGTTTTAGTTCAAGCTCTTTAAATTTGTGGACTGGCTAGTTACAGAAGGTCAATACTTCCGATACAACGGTAAGTAGAACTCATGAGATATGCAGTTACCCCGTGTTTCTTGGTTAGAGCAACCATAAAAATGTCTAGACAAAAATTTTGATTTCTCCTTTTAAATCAATAAACACGGTACATAGCACATCGTTGAAGCAATTGTTCTGCTAAAAACGAACTTGAATAAAAAATCATTTAATAGAAATAGTGTAAAACTTTTAATTTTTAATAATTTAATTTAAAATATTCCTTATCTTAGGAAACGCAACCACGTACGGATACAAAATATTGGGATGCTATAAGGTCTCAAGCTTCCCACCAAAAAACATAAGCATTCCTAAAAACAAACCAGAACGCTGTGCTGAGGCGTGCTATGAATGGGGATACAAATATTCAGGTGCGATGCTATTTTGTGTTACGTTTCAAAAATTGCGAGTTCGAGTGATAACTATCATTGATTCTCAAATTTATTTAAACTACGTTAGCAGAAAATAGTCAGCCAGTAATTTCAACTACAGGCGAGTGTTGAATGACCAGTTTTTTCTGTTTTTATGGGACTCACGTAACTCACTATTGCGCTTGTTATTACATTAGATGGTTAACTTTGACTCTCACTAAAACCTAATAAAACACAGTATTTTTCAAGATTACAATAAAAAACACAAACAACCCTAATTCAACTTAGAGCGCATTAATTTACCTGACCTAAGTTAGGTGAGCTGGGGTTTTACGTTTATTACCGTATTGTGCTTTTCACCAGTGTTATAATTTATCGATGTTATAATGTTCCACGGATCACAACACCCAACAATTTTTTTTTGTCGGTTATTTTTATTTAATACTAGTTTTCGCGTAATAAATGATTACTTTGCTAAATTTGCAGGTGTATCAAATTGGCAGTGTTATTGTACAAAAGCAATGTTTGCTGGCCAAAAAACGGTATTTGATTTTTGCTCCAGTCAATGTCCTGAGCTATCCTCTGAGAATTGTGGCAATAGAACGTTTATCATTATCAGCGACACTGGATCAAACGGCACTGCTTTGCGTAAATGTAGGTTTTTATATTTCAATAATTATAGTCAAAATCAAGCATTATCTTCTATCTTAGCGGTGTTTGTTTTTATTATGTAGGTATTAAAAGAAAAATTACACCTTGGTACGTTTGACAATGGCTGATTGAGTTCGCTTTTAGTGTTCGTTTCATAAAAAATGCGGTCACGCAAACTGTATTGTGTAGGTATGTATTTAATTTTTTTGGCTTACAATAAAACAATTTGAAAAAAAGGCCAAATACTGATTATCTACAAGCACTGTATTCAAAACTATGGTGAGTGCCAATGTTAATTTTTGATATAAGAACAATACGACTACTACTTTTTGATAAAATTGGCAAAAATGCGTGAAAATATTTTCCGTGTCTGTTTGATAGGACTATAAAGAATAGTTTCAGCGGTTAATATATTTAACGTATTGGTGAGCCCACGGTGTTGGACTGTGGTTTGGTATGCCCTGCTATTAACTGTTGAGAAACAGTACTGTAAAAATACAAAATAACGACGTACAAAGCAGAATCAAATAACATAATAATGAAAGCAAAAAACACAAAAATTATTTCATCTATAAAAGCTATGTTACCAAGAGGCATACCATGCATACCATATCATACAATTGATAAAATTGCATACATAAAATCAATGATTTTCTGAAATAAAAACTAACAAATATTTGATAAATCGGAAACCGAAGTACTCTCGTTCATTTGACTATGCAGTACTTTTATGTTGCAGTGAATGCAATACCAGGTTAAGATGTTTTCACTGTTTTATGGTACATGGTATTTGTGTGGAAACAATTTCACAATTTTTAGTTTTTTCAACGCCAAACATGACATTTCCACTGCGAAAGTTTTCAAGTTTTTGTCCTGTTGGATGGAAGCGGGGAGACCGAGCATGCTATCGTACTCCAAATATAGTAACTCATTTTCCTCACGAAGCTGTCAAAATTTGCAAGAAAGAACACCCAAATGCAATATTACCGGTATTTATAGATCCTGCGCAAGAGAAAGACTTTTATGACAGGTTTATGTAAGTCCTTTAACCCTTACTATTAATCATGTGCGTATCTTTTTTATCATATATCACAGATTTACTTAAATTTTCGTTTCATTACTTCTGTTAAGTGTGAACACGTTAATAATGTCAAACGCGAACAACATGAAAACAACTAAACACGCCCACATTCGATTTAAATTTGATGGTTTTTTTGAAACGTTTCAGGGAAAAAAGCTGGAACATAACAATGTTCAAGTACTTTGGCTATAACGCTGAATTGATTTATGGATTACATTATGATGCAATGTCAGAACAATGGACGCTTCTTGATAATACTAACTGCACTCCAAGGTGATTTTCCTGTGCCCGTGTGAAAATGAAAATATTTAAACTGAGAAACAATGATTGTAAGACGATCATAACGGTTCAGCAGTTTGTACGCTGACCACAGATGCACATGGGGAGAATCGGGGAGTCGGAGGATTGGCACCCCCCTCCTCTTCAGACACCAGGCAGTAGGCACCCCCCCAAAACAACCGCCCACCCCCCTCCACTCTGACTGCCAAAAAAGTGTACCAAATTAAGTAAATAATAAAAAAATAGCAACAAACTGCCGGTTGCAGCCAATTAAGTCTACCAAAAATAAGTTAAAAATCGAAAAAGTGCAAATTCTTTCCCCAGTGTCGGCAATCAAAAACCCAACACCACCCCCTCGCCGGTTGCTCCCGTGCATTTCTGACCCTGACTGATTGTGACCAAACGAACCAGAGTTGCGAATTAACAGTGATAACACAAGCACACAACATGCGTTAAATCGTCGCTTTAATGTGTTTTTACGAGGCGCCCTCGGCCGCCGCGTATATACTATGGTTCAAACGTGTGCATCAAGAGCACATAAATACACCTATTCTAGTGTTAATCTGCTGGTAGGTCAGCAAATAACACTGTGTGAGTGTGTGTACGCACTTTGC
This sequence comes from Trissonchulus sp. WLG1_4, assembly GCA_030248245.1. Lineage (NCBI taxonomy): Eukaryota > Metazoa > Nematoda > Enoplea > Enoplida > Ironidae > Trissonchulus > Trissonchulus sp. WLG1_4. Next base: position 2,576 of record JASANF010001935.1, on the reverse strand, counting down.
GACAATCAGCTGCCCGCTCTCGTTTACGCAGCCTATCTGTCCAATACTAACATTTTTTGCAACAGAAAATAGTCCTTCGACAAAACCTTCGAAACAATGTTTCGTAGAATGTTCATTAGCGCGTCGAACGCAAGAAATTTTGAATTGTGAAGGACATAAAAACCATGACGTGTGGCGACTATGGAGCTGATAGTACGGACTCCGTGACAGCGTGATGGTTGATCTGTAGCCTAAATCCGCTGACTAGCACGTGCGCAGCGCGTATGTAGGCTAAACTTTATGCTGTAGCTCGTACGGCAACATCTAAAATTTTGAATATTAACCCTTTCATTCATAATGTTGCTTCAGAGCAACAATTGGCCCTATCTCCTACTAGTGAAACCTGTCGGCCTGATGTTTCACAGAATCATGTCCTTCATGAGAATACCTTAGGTATCCGAGTGAAGCGAGCAGGTGGCCGAGTGGTGTGACGTGACAGTACTGCCACAAAGTTGTCTCTGGGAAGCTCTCTGGGAAGCATGCCCAGTCTGTGGCAGCGGATCATATCCCAGCCAGAGCTTGGACTTTATGCAATTCATGAAGGAAAGGGTTAAGAGGGTTCTTGCTTACGGTTCAGCAATATAGTTACCAATTTGAACTTAAACACTGTTCACATTGATCACGTTTGATCATGGTCTTCTATGGACTATGGACTATGGAGGCATCAACATTAAGCTAAACTGACACTATATATATAAAATTTTTCGGCTGGAAACTTTTTGGCTGTTACTGGTAAGAATTTGCTGAGCTAAAAACTGACAGTGGACAGTTTATGTTGGCTTTAAAAAATTTTGCCGCGTTTTATATTCGAAGAATATCCTCAGCACAGCAAGAACGTTGCAACGGAATCTATCCAAATTAAGTTTAACTTCACTCGCAAAACGTGCTTGTTATTCTTATTTTGTTAACAAACAACTGTATGCTGGTTGTTGTACACTTGTACAGGCTAAGCTGTCTTGCTCACTTGAAATAAATAACCTTAACTGAACCTGTGAAGACAATAATTGTAATTAGATGACAACTATTTAAGATGACAACTAATTAATAAGGTCATTAAATGAGTATACGGAGAAATTTTGTTTTTAACAAACCTGTTAGCTAGCATCTTCATGGTATAGAAGTTTAATGAGCAGATAAAAAACTACATTTAATTTCATAGAAAATATTTTTGTAGATATGTGAGCTGGTTTATGGGCTATCCGCAACCTCACATGTATGATATCTGGCCCTGTACGTTCTCTAATTTGGTGTTTGGATCGAGCGCAACATTCCATTTCAACTGTACTCATGATTATGGAGGGATCATTTGCCAACTTCAGGACTCGTTTGATGAGATCTGTGCCCATGATGAAAGTAAATAACATTGTTACAGTTATTAATAGAATAGATTAACAATGCAAATTACTAACTAAATAAATCAACAATATAAAGTAACTGTATAAATATCTTTTGTTTACTGCTATTTTGAGGTGCGGGGTTCCTGTGTAAGCTAAAATGTTAGGTCTTCGATTTTATTTAAATTTGCACGAGGAGCCTAGAATTTTACAAAGAACTATTTGCAAAGGTGCTAGGCAAAAGTTAGAATGACTATCACTTATGCGCGGTAATAATTAGTTAGAATGGTAGAAAAGTGAACGTACACATAGCCGATTTACGCATTGTCGACACTTCAAAAGTGTTAAAATTGATGAGTTTAATACCAAATTGCAAAAGGCCATAAAAGTTTGTCTCACATCTAAAGTAATCTACAATAGGGAATTCCAATGTGAGTATACTCTGATAGAAATTGTCATGCACCATACTTTCCCAAATTACCATACTCTCAATGTATTTACCAGATGACCTACACTGGTCTGTTGGCCCTGCAGTGGACATTCGAAACCTGAAAGCGTGGAATGTGTCAGATTTAATTTTTTCCCCAATCGCTTTCAATAACCTACTGAGAGTGTTTCCGCCAAATGCATTTGAATCTTTCGTACTAAACCGGGTCAGTCAGTTGTACTTCTTAAACTGATACAAGTTAATCTACAGTCTATGCAGTGTATACAATAAGTGTACAGTTGTAACATACAGTTGAGTGTTGTACAGTTGTAACATAACATGTGCATACTCATCCACATAGCTTAGACACTGATTTTTTGCAGAACAACTTGGAAGTTTTGAGTTAAAATTTTCATGCAAACAAGTGAAAGTTTTGTGCAAAATTTAATGATTATTAATGCAGCCTGGTGTTAATTAAGTGAAACCAAATCCGTATACTACGGAAAAGAATGTTGCGCAGCTTAAAATATTTATAAACTTGCCAAAGTGTAAAATATAGTTTTCGAGACGTGTGCGACGGGACGTGGTGAGAAGGTATAGCTGTTAGCCTAAATGTAGGTGTTAAACGTAGTAGAAATTGTTAACTTTCGAGAAATTTTATAAATTTTCAAGATGCTATAAATTCTGCAGCGGAGAAACTGAGACAGACAGGCTGTGAACGCACACACAAACACACAATGGGGGGGATTCACAAAGCGCGTTTAAACGCAGTCTAA